>JARHVA010000487.1:917500-1130000 GCA_037957365.1 Torreya grandis
AGAGAGAGAGAGAGAGAGACCCAAAGTGGAAAAAACCATGAAGAACAATCTCAAGTATATGAATAATCACCAACTCAAATTACAAAGTTTTCAAGCACAAACTTGCAAGAGTACCAACCCCTTTGTCGAGCACCAACATAATAACTATTTGTGAGCACCAACACATAGGAGCACCAACACCTTGAAAATATTTGTGATCACCAACCCACAAGATCACCAACCCCTCTTATGTATAAAACACAACTATCTCTCAATGTTTCTTACTTGACAAATGATAGAACTCTATAATATCTTATGCTTTTCTATCTTTGAAAAAAAATAAAAACCATGCACTCTCTTGAATTTTACAAATGGCTTCTCAAGCTTTTATTAATAGCTTTCCAAATGACCTTTGGCATTCACCTTTTGTGACTCTTCAATCCTCATGAAAAATGGCACCAAAATTGCATGACCCTTCATATCCTTACATTTAAAAAGTCATATGGTGACACTTCATAAGCAAAAGCATCCTTTCCTCTTATGTCTTTATCTTGGTGACTTTTCATATTCCTCAAAGTGTCCCTTCATGAAAAAATTCACCATACCCTCTTTTGTCTTCACATGGTGACTCTTGGAATTCCTCAAGATGACTCTTAATGAGAAAATGCATCCCATTCCTCTTTCGTCTTTTACCCCAAAACTCTTTGACTTCTCCATGGGCCCTGTTTTGACTTATATACAACCAAAAATATATTAATTAATATTAAATAAATATTAACACACATTAGCCAAGATATGAATATTAAAAACACCATTAAATGCAATGGGGCATTTATCAACAATAATACTAGACCTTTGACATCAATGATAATTTTTCCAACAATCTCCCCCTTTTTCCATTGATGGCAACTTTAGACTAAAACTACCACATCCTAAAACTTACACATACTACCTTCTAAAAAACATACAATAACTCCCCCTTATTTTAGCAACCTATACCTATTCCCTGTACTTGTTTTTGCACCTATACTTATTATCCTCCCCCTTTGACATCAATGGCAAAGGGCCTACCTGGAGCTAACACTTAGCTCCCCCTCAACTGATGCTAAACTTCAATGGTAGGAAGTAAAAGAAATTACTCCCAAATTCTCTTATAAATACTCAAATGTGTCTTTTGGTAGTGCCTTTTTGAAAATATTTGTAATCTACTGTATAGTACTGATATACTCCATCTTAACCTGTTGATCTACAACTTGCTCTCTCAAGAAGTGATATCTAATGTGAATATTTTTTGTTCTTGAATGTATCACTGGATTCTTCAAAATATTAATAGCACTTATGTTTTCACAAAAAATAGAAATAGGTTAATCATATTTTACCTTCATATCTTCCAAAGTTTGCTTCATCCAAAACACTTGAGCACAACACAATATTGCTTCAATATATTCTACTTACGCTGTAGAAAATGATACTAAATTCTACTTTTTGTGCAGCCATGATACTAAGCTATCACCAAGGAAGAAAGCTCCTCCATTTGTACTTTTTCTATCATCCAAGAAACCTGACCAATCAGAATCTCTATAAGCAACCAAAGTGAAATCTATGCCTGTGGGATACCACAATCCATAATCCAATGTCCCCTTGATATATCTAAACATTCTCTTCACCAACTAAACATGAATATCTTTTGGAGATGATTGATATCTTGCAACCATACCTACTTCATACATGATGTCTAGCGTCGATGTTGTCAAATGTAAAAGACTACCAATCATAGATATATACAAAGATTGATCTAAAATAGGTGAATCTTCATCCTTGCTCACCTTATTTTTTATACACATTGGTGTGCCAACTAGTGCACAATCCTCAAAACTAAATTTCTTCAACATTTCCTTGGCATATTTACTTTGAGATATGAAAATTCTTTTATCTAATTGAAATATTTGCAATCCTAAGAAAAATGACAATTCTCCAAGCATAGACATCTCAAATTCTTTTTGCATATTATTATAAAATTCTTTTGTCATATTTTTAATGTTTTCTCAAAAATGATGTCATCAACATATACCACAACAATCAATTTATGCTCACCTTCTATTTTGATGTAGAGATTACTATCATCAAATCCTCTCTTGAAACCTTGATCCTGCAGGTACTTATTAAGTCTTGCATACCAAGCTCTTAGAGCTTGTTTCAATCATATAATGCTTTCTTCAATATATATGCATGGCTACTAATGTTTTAGAGAATAAATCCATTTGTATTCTCAATGTAAACCTCTTCTTCTAGATTTCCATTTAGGAAGGTAGATTTGACATCCATCTAAAACACTTTGAAATTTTTAAACATTTCATATGCAAGAAACATTCTAATAGCCTATAACCTTACCATTAGTGTAAAATTCTCTTCAAACTATATTCTCTCAATTTGAGCCTATCATTTACACACTAATCTTGATTTATTCCTAGTCATGTCTCCATTTTCATTCAACTTATTTCTATAAACCCATTTTGTTCCTATCACATTGTGATCTTTTGGTCTAGGCACTAATTCCCAAGTATCATTCTTTTCTATCTAATTTAATTTTTCATCCATATCCTTAACCCAATGATTATCATGTATAGCTTCTAAAAAAATTCTAGGCTAAATTTTGGATAACAAAGAGAAATTAACTTGCTCATATTCACTTACCATCATTCTTCTGGTGTGAATTCCTTCATTTATGTCCTTGATGATGTCACTTTCATTATGATTTATATAAACATATTTGGATGGAGTTTTGGTGTCCTTTTTATCCTTCTTCTCATCTTCATCTGATTCTTTAAAATCTTCCTCTTCAATGATTTCAAGAATGTCTACTAGATCACTGATTCTTTGTGTTCCATCTTCTTCTATCCTGACACTTGCACTTTTATCAATTTTCTTGGTTCTTTTGTTATAACATTTATAAGATTTACTTTTGTAAGAATAGCCAAGAAATATACTTTCATCTACTATAGATTCAAACTTCCCAAGTTTTTTGTTGGTTCTCTTTATGAAACATCTACTACCGAAAACATTGAAATAATCAATTATTGCTTGTTTGTTTTTCCATAGCTCATAAGGAGTCTTGTCACTATTGACTCTCAATAATGATCTATTCTGAATATGCATTAATGTAGAAACTTCCTATCTATAATATTTATCTAGTATCTTAGATTCATTTAGCATTATCCTTGCCATCCCTTGAACTATTCTATTTATCCACTCAACTACTCCATTTTACTGTGGAGTTCTAACTACTGAATAATGTCTCTTTATTCCATGGTATTCATAAAACTCAATAAATTGATTTGACATGAATTCTCCTCCTTGATTTGATCTTAGACACTTAATCTTCAATCTAGTTTTACTCTCAACTAATGCTTTGAATGCTTTCAAATGTCTGAAAGCTTTTGATTTTTTATTTAAAAACATTACCCAAGTCATTCGTGAAAAATAATCAATAAGCAACATGAAATGTTTCTCACCTTGAGTACTTTTAGTTCTCATAGGTCGACACAGATTAGTGTGAACAAGCTCTAACATCTAAGTGGTCGAGTACTCTTTTATTTTGAACCACCTTCTAGTCTGCTTCCCATGCTAACAAGGTTCACAAAGTGTGTCAGATGGCTTTGTACTCTTTGGAAGATTTTGACTGCTTGCTTTTTGTTGATGTTGACAAGATTGTCAAAATTTATGTGACCCATTCTCTTGTGCCATAGCCAAATTTATTCAATCTGACTCACACAACATATTTGACCTTTGATGTCTGATAACATATACAAATTATTGCCTGTTCTCTGAGCATCTACAATTAACACATATGAATATGTTCTCCTAGTTTCACACCCTTATGCATAAAAATTTAGTGGTTGCCCCTGATCACACATTTGACTTACACTCAAAAGATTATGATTAAGACCTTCTACATACAAAACATTTTCAGTTTTAGTTATACCATTATCCAAACTCAGTGTACCTTTTTTGGAAATTATGGTAGTAGTATTATCTCCAAATTTCATTATGCCACCATTGATCTTCTTCAAAGTTATGAACTTGCTTTTGTCTCTTGTCATGTGCCTCAAACATCCACTATCAACGAACCATGGCTTTTCTTCATTTTTTGGATGCAAAATTGTATGTACCAACATAGATTTTTTAGGTTATTTCTTCTGCCATGAACCTATTTAAACTTTATTCTTGATGAATGGAGCCTTGAAACTCTGGTCCTTCTTGATTGGCTCAAACATAATTCTATAGTATTAGGCTGTGTCTGAAGTTGTTGCACTTGTAACATATTATGGCCTCTTCATTAAAGCCTGATAGAGGAGCAAAAGATTTGTGGCTTCTGCTTGACTCTACATGTCTTTCCTTTTCCTTATTTCTAAAATTGTTAGCCCTTTTTCAACATTATATTTCCTTATGACCATATCCATTACAATAAAAATAGTAACCATAAAAGTAAGACATGTTTGTGTATCTCTGACTTGATTTCCTTTTGAAGCTCTATTCCCTCCATCCTTCTTTGTTTGAGATGTCATCTGTATTCTTAACTTCTTCCCTTTTTATTTTTTCATTTATAAGAGCTTCAATATAGCTCTTTCCTTTTTCCTTTTCTATGAAATTAGTGGCCTCCCCTTTCTCTTTTTCAAATCTAATACCTGTCTTATCTAACATTGATCTTTAATTTTTTAATATCTTATTCAACATATTAGTGTTATTCTCAAATTTTGAATCATCAGTTTCTCTATCATTGATTGATTTATTTGTTTTCTCAAGATCTGCTTTTAAAGAAGCAATTTCAATAACATACCTTTCACATTCTTTACTTACTATTTTCAACTGTGTCATTAGATCTTATTCATTCTTCTTGGGATATTCAAAGTGTGCTTGTAGATCTTCAATTATTTCCTTTGACTCCTTTTCAATTTTCTCTATCTACTTTGATTCTTATTTTCAAGAGCTTTTAACTCTTCTAAGGCACAAATGAGTTCTCCTACCAGATTCACTTTAGCTTCATCCTATTTTTCTTCTTGATCATATATACTTTTGCTTGTGGAGGCATCTTTATGTATGGCCATGAATAGAATATCTTCTTCTTTTGAATCATTGACTCCACTATCTTCATCTGAGCTAGGATCTTTAGAATACAAACTCTTCTTCTTGAATCCCTTCTTGAATTTTCCTTTAAAATTCTTCTTGTATGTAGACTTTTCTTCTTCATTGTCACCATTACCCTTATCTAGCCACTTAG
This sequence comes from Torreya grandis, assembly GCA_037957365.1. Classification (NCBI taxonomy): domain Eukaryota; kingdom Viridiplantae; phylum Streptophyta; class Pinopsida; order Cupressales; family Taxaceae; genus Torreya; species Torreya grandis. Next base: position 922,758 of record JARHVA010000487.1, read on the forward strand.
CTATAAAATGTCCAATCTTTCCACAATTAAAACATTTGAAAGGTAATTTTTCTTGATATTTACATGTGCCTTTTTTAGCTTGTAAATGAATAGAGCTCCATTGTCATCTTTATCATCACTAGAACTGTCACTTGATTCTTAAATCTTAGCCTTCTCTTTCTTTGATGTCTTGAAAGTAGCTTCTCTCTTGGAGGGTTTCTCTTGTTCAGTCCACATCTCATATGTTGTGAGAATACCATGTAGCGCATCCATATTTAGCTTAGCTAAAATTTTCATCTCTTCAATTGCCAAAACTTTTGCATCATATCTCAATGGTAGAGATCTCAAAACTTTTTAAACCACAATTGATTCTTCTAACTTTTCTCCAAGACCTTGAATGTGATTAATTATTTGATCAACCCACTGAAGATAACTTGATATATTTTCTTCCTCTTCCATATTTAAACTCTCAAACTATCTTCCTAAAATTTGAAGCTTGGCTTGTTGAGCCTTTCCATCACCTTTATAAATATTCTCAAGTTTTACCCAAGTTTCATGAGTAGATTTACATTACATAAGTTTAACAAATTTTGATTCACATAAACCACATAAAATAACATTTAAATCTTTATCATTATTTTCACTTGCCTTCTTTTCTACCAGAGTAGCTATAAGTGTCTGTAGCTCTTCATATTCCTCTACCACTGCTTACCATATGTTGAATCCAAGGGCCACCAAATAAGTATTCATCCTTATTCTCCAAAAAACATAATTTGTTCCATAAAAAAAAGGTGCCTTATTTGTAAAAAACCTTCATGTGATCCAACCATCATGCTTTCTTGATCTACCTTCATACTATAATTTTTTTTCAATGGAACCTTCTCTAATACCAATTTTTAAGAATGAAATATATTGAGAGGGGGAGGGTGAATCAATATATTATATATCTTATTTCTTAATCAAATTCCTTTTCTTTAACCACTTAACCACACATTTAATATATGTAATAAAATTGAAACAATAATATGCACCACGAGAGAGAGAGAGAGAGAGAGAGAGAGAGAGAGAGAGAGAGAGAGAGAGAGAGAGAGAGAGAGAGAGAGAGAGAGAGAGAGAGAGAGAGATACCAGACTTCTACGTGGACATTTAAAGTGGGAAAAACTATGGATAATAATCTCAAGTATATGAATGAGCACCAACTCAAATTACAAAGTTTTCAAGCACCAACTTGTAGGAGCACCAACACAACAACTATTTGTGATCACCAACCCATAGGAGCACCAACCCCTTGAAAATATTTGTGAGCACCAACCCATCTTGTGTATAAAAAACAACTATCTCTCAATGTTGCTTACTCAACAAATGATAGAACTCTATAATATCTCTTACTTTTCTCTCTTTGAAAACAAATACAAACCATGCACTCTCTTGAATTTTACAAATGGCTTCTCAAGCCTTTATTTATAGCTTTCCAAATGACCTTTGGCATTCACCCTTTTTGACCCTTCAATCCTCATGGAAAATGGTGCCAAACTTGCATGACCCTTCGTATCCTTGCATTTGAAAAGTCATATGGTGACCCCTCATAATCAAAATATTTCTTTCCTCTTTTGTATTTATCTTGGTGACTTTTCATATTATTCAAAGTGTCCCTTCATGGAAAAATGTGCCATATCCTCTTTTGTCTTCACATGGTGACTCTTAGAATTCCTTAAGATGACTTTTCATGAGAAAATGCATCCCATTCCTCTTTCATCTTTTAACCCATGGCTCTTTGACTTCTCCATGGGCCCTCTTTTGACTTATATGCAACTAAAAATATAATCATTAATATTAAGTAAATATTAACACATATTATCCAAGATATGAATATTAAAAACACCATTAAATGGAATGGGGCATTTTTCACCAATAATGTTAGACCTTTGACATCAATGACTATATTTCCAATAATTTTCCCCTAAGAATTTATAGGGGGGCTTTAGATCAAGCAAAAAGGTAAGACTTTATTATGATTCAATTTGAATTATCTCATAAGGAATCATCAACTAAATGTCATTGATATCACTTCAAATCAAATTAATCCTCCCCATAACCTAATGAGGGAGCTTCCAAACCAAACAATAAAACCCCTACCCACTCTCCCTTAAGACTCCACAAAGTCAAGATAAATATGCAATATTCTAAATCCATGATCTTTGACTCTTCTAAACCTCCTCCAAAATCATTCAATCCTAATAAGTTTTGTTTGTGGCATGTTACGATAGGTATTTCTCATGACAATTGTCATGATATCCAAATATTTCTTATTGTCTACTTGATTGGTCCACATTTCAATCTTGACACTCTTACTCAACAATGTTATCAATATTATCTTAAATTATCTCAATCCTAATATAATGAATCATAATCACATCAACACAAACTACCTAATGATCAACATCAATTAATTCACAATCACAACTTATCCACTAAGGTTTTATAAACCATAGTTTATTCTCCTTCCTATATCAATGCAGAAAGGATACCTAACATGAACAACTTCAAATAGGTGTTAAATTTGTCAACCCTCAACCTCTTAGGTCACATAAACCCAAGGAACACCTAGTTTAAATGCCTACTCCAAAGTTCATCATAAATGGTCTTCCCTTAGCTTATATACCTATTTAGACCTATTTTAAAAGTCTTTTTTCAATTTCAACACCCTTGAATTTTGAGTTATCAACACACTAACCTATCTCTAATTGTATCAACCAACACAATGTCATTCATTGTCATAGTTCTATTTTATCAAATTACATTGACCAACATGATGTAATTCATTTTAATAGTCAAATTTCATCAAACTAAATTATAAATCTCGATTCCATTCATTTTACCAATTCATTTTCACCAAACTACATCTACCAAACTAATATAGTTCATTTTAATAGACCAATTTCATCAAACTACATCTACTAGCCCAATACAATTCAATATAACAATGTAGTTTCATTAAATTTCATTGACTAGCCTAATTTATTTCATTTTACAAATTTAATTTCTCCAAAATTCATCAATTATCTTGATGTAGTTCATTCTCCCAGACTAGTTTCATCAAATTAAATCTACTAGCTTAATGTAATTCATTTTAACATCTCAATTTCACCTCACTCCACATCACATGTTGAGGCATCTTATGATGTCCATTGAAACGTCATTCCATACTTTAGGGAATCTTGTGATGTCCATACCTACATTAAATTGACCTTTGAGTCATCCTATGATTCCTATTCTTCTTCGATATTGCACCATCAGAAACAAAGTTAGCTTCATGAAACCTTTTGAGACACATATGATCTCATTTCACATTCTCTCCTTTAATATGGAAGTTATCATATATTTTACTTGTTATTTTATCTCATGTATCTTTATTTTTGTGAATTTTATTTCTTTTCACATTATTTTTTTATCACCATTATTTCTTTGGTTTTATTTCACTTTACTTACACCATTGTTTCTTTTTTGGTTCATTAGTTTTATTTCATTTTACTTTCAACCTTTATATCTCTTATGGTTATTGTGTATCATTTTCATTGTTATCATTTATTTCTTTTTATCATTTGTGTTTCTTTAGTCTCCTTCTGATATTTTAGCCCTTATTTACTTTCCCCCTCATTAGGGATGACCATTTACTTTCCCCCTCTTTTGGGATAACTACTACTTTCATTGCTACTTGTGATAAATCTCTTGTAGGTTAGTATACCTTCCCTAGTGAAATGACTTTCATAGTAAAGAATCATTCCCTTTAAAATCACTATATTCCCTCCTTATGATCAGATACATGCAAATATATATTTGTATCAATTATTACATGGAAGGATCTCGCATAATCCCCATCTTTCCCTTATTTCCTTTCATTTGAGCATAGATAGGTCAATTTTGAGAGTGCAGACTTACTTGTGGGAAAGTCTATGAGTATTTAGGCACCATGGTATTTAGGTCCTTATCTCTAGTGGCTAAGTGTATGTTATCTTATGTTAGTTACCTATATCATTCATGTTTGGCTCTCTGAATCTATATGAATGAGGAATATAAAAATCTATTTGAGTTAAAATCCATATCATAGAATAAAAAGACAATTCTCAAAATTTAAATACAATATTAAATTTCAAATAACACTAAAATATGTGATCTCTATTTGGCACATCTCCTATTTTAGTTGAATTTCAAACCCCACAGTTGGCCTCATACTAGAGCTTAGGTCCATTAGGGTGTGATAGGCCAGTAGACTAGGGTATGAGGTCTCATTATATCATAATATATTCTTACATTTTAGTGTCACCTACCTTCTCACATAAGTAATTAATCTTCATAGTAGACCGATAGCTTTGTAATACATATCTTGAGGAGTGGGAAACATGTTTTGGGAAAGTAGGATCCATTATACTTTTTCATGCATATAGCATTCATGAGAAGATCTATGTAATTCACTTATTATCCCAAGCTTTGTGTTCACAATTTGGAGTGTAATAGGTCCTTGATGTTGATAGTTTATACCCTTGCTCACTTTCCTAATTTGTCTTATTGCTATTAATGATGTTCACATCATCCATGTGGTACCTCACATTCCTTATTTAAATCACATTATTCCTACTATCCCCTTATTAGATATTATTTTTAGTTGTTCTTATGTATTTTGGATTCTATTTTGTGAGTTACATTGTAATACCTTGGATAGGACTAGGTTTTCCTCATAAACATCCCTTCACATTTTCTTACGACACCATCACATTACCATTATATTAATGTCATTAGGTGGTTGTGTTGTCTTACATCACATTTTAGTACAAGAACTTTGAGTTATCATTCCTTAGATATTTTTCAAGTTCATTTTTATTCTTATTTGATATCACTTATTTTACATATGACATTTTACATGATTACATGTTTTTCCTTATGTTTGACTTGACATGCTTGTCTTACTTGCTGATTTAAAAAAATTCAGTCCTCTATGTTCTCTTTATGTTTTATTTATCATGGTTATCTGACATGAACTTACATTCATTTAATTTTGTATATTGGTTTGATTTTTATTACATTGATATTTCATTTACTTATAGTTTTTTATTTGCTTTTTCACATAATATAGTATGATCTACATTCATTTTTCATCACATGTTTAGGTTATTGGTTATAACCTATCCTTTATGATCCTAAATTGACAACTTTCTAAGTGATTTTATTAATTTTGAGATTTTTCCATTTCTACTTTGACCATCCTACGTACACATGCATTATTTATATTTTTAGCCTTACTTCCCAAGGGTTTCTCAAATGTAGGTACTCTAACCTTAATAATTGAGACTATGATATTTGCATGTGGTCATTCAATATAAAGGCAAGTCAAGGTACGTATATGGTACTTTTAGTTATTTAATTTTTTATGTATTTCATTTGAGTTAGATTGGTTGTTATGTTACTCTGCTCTTTCCCAAATCACCATCGCATATTACACTATTGTGACACATGATGAGCTTTGGGTGGGTCATATATATACACATAATACTTTTCACTTTAATCATTTATTGATTCTTTTTCTTGTAGTAATATATCAAGCTTCAATCTCCCTGAGTGCATGCATTAAAGGGTGCACTGGGAAAGGGGTGGGTGGGCCTTTGGTGCTTTGAGAGAAATGGTGTTATCCATGTCATCATCATATCATTCCTACTATTAGTCTAGGTTCCTTATAGAGTTTATCTATTTACCATATATGATGTTTCCCTAAAATATTGAAAACCCTAAAATATGGCTAAGTTTGAAATTTAATAGGACCCTCCAAACCCTGAAATTTGCATTATAACCCTTATAGGTATGAAACCACTCTCAAACATCTTGAAAGTGTGTGTGTGTGTGTATAACTTAAATTATAAGAAATTAGATGTCAAATTTTCATTGATTTCAACTTATTATATATATATATATATATATATATATATATATATATATATATATATATATATATATATATATATATAATGCTTATGTCAACACATTTTCCATCTTATCCTACAAAATCATCCACATCGATACCATTTTTCATATTATCTTATGAGATCAATCTGGCTAATACTATCATTTATAATGTATTGACTAGGTAAAAAAAGTCTTACACTATCCGCCAGTTCCATACCTTTTTATTTTAGTCGACTCCTTTCAAACTACATTAAGTTGGTTGATGGCATTAGATTAAATTTTGGGATGGGTTGTGGATATTTAACACTATGAATACAAGTCACTTTTTCATTCTAATAGATTATATATACTTATTTTTACTTTGCTTTCACTCACACTTCTACCCTAATCTACATTTGGAGGAGTTATTACTTAGAGTCTTGTCTTGAAGAAAGCTTATTTTGTGGAGTCTTGGTGATTCATTAGGAGTTGTTTTAGCATAGAGATTGATTCAATATTTGAAGTCTTGACAACCAAAATAATATCTTGAAAATCACCATTGGCCAAGGGGGGATTGAGGCTTGATGGGTTCTTCATCAAGATAAGAATATTCTAACCCTAGATCTATCATTTAGTAAATATAAGTTGCTTAGTGATTAGTAAATGAATGTATATGTATCATTGTTTAAGATTTATCTACACTTATACTTTGTGTGACTATAGTATTATTCAAATTTTCCATTTATCCAATTTAGGTAGCCTAGGCCCCCCATTTTCCTACCATGGATCCTTACCCATTTATATATGTTTATAACTCTTCGCCTTACATTGCTTGTTTGAAATATTAGATTATTTACAAATAAACATCTAGTTAGATTTATGTCATTATGTTATTGGCCTAAAGCCTTTGGAACCCTTTCCTTTGACATTTTTTTTATAGGTGAGCCTCTTTCTATGTTTGTGGATCCATTGGTCATATCCCAAATCATTAAGTATCATCAGTAACTTTAGATTAACCTTCTCTAAGTTTAAATATTTAATAGATAAGATAGTTTTAGGCTGATCCTAACCCATTGAATATAACATAAACAAATTTATTGATGGGTATGTTAGAGGGGGTGGTGGTGGCACTTTGGATGTTTGCACCACTGCAAGGAAAGTTCCCACACCTAGTCTTTATTATTTATCTTACCAGGTCAAACAATGTTGAAGACAAAGACAAAGATAAGTAAGAATATGGTTGGGATTTTTTAATTGATCTTGTAGACCCACCAGCTTTTAGGGGCTAGAGAGCATGGTATAACAAGCTCAAAATTTAACCACTTCCTCCTCCTTCATCCTTTATCATCAATACTATTATTTAATGTGGGTTGTGTTTTATGGATCTATTTTATAGATCTTTGGATTCATCACCTTTTTGTTGATTTTTTTTTTAGAATTTATCAAGATTTTGATTAATCTCTTAGTACTGACTAAAGTGAGTCATGGAATGTGAATTATTTCACTCAATTTTTTGTATGATTAGCTTCTACACTTTTATTTTTTAAATATAATTCATCTGGATTTTTAATTTAAGAAATACACATCTTTCTTTTTTATTTTTTTACAAACCAAATTTGTAAATTTTAATTATTTTTAGGGCCTCTTGTCATAAATATCATCCTTTCATAAGTGTTATTGATCATTGGGACAATTTTGACCTTCTAGGGTGACCAAGCCAATAATATCAACTTTAACAGTGGAAAAGAGTGACCAATCCCATGTATCTTTTGGAATTATAATGTATATTATTTATTATTGGTTTATGTTTTATTATTTTATTTTATGATATTTTTTAAAATCATTTCATTGTGTTTTATGTAGGGGAAATGCCAAATCATCAAAGATTTAAATTCTTATGATTGTTCCAACTATGAAGGGATGATATTGACTACTTGGTATCTCCTTTAGAGGATGATTTTGGGCCCTAACAAACTTCAGGAAATGGGAGTGTTGACACTAGGATGCTTAGGGAGTGTGTGAATCGGAGTAATTGTTTAGGAGAGGCTATTAAGATTTAGGATAATGTACATAAACATGATGACCCTAATGTTGTCTAAGGTCAATCATGATTTTATATGACCATTACTTTTATTATATTATTATGACATTGAATTATTGTTATGTTATGTATTTATCATATTTAATTGCTTTTTTTGTGTCATGAAATGTTAGATTCATGTCTATAATCAACTTTAATTAATAAATCACAAGTACATAGTTTTTTTATGTATAATGTTAATATTGAAGTTAAAATTATATTTAGATTATTATACATCTAATAATTAAATTGTATAATATAAGAACATTATTTTATAATTAATAATATTAAATAGTTTTAATTAATTGAAAACTATTGTATTTTCTTTATAATTTCTAAAATTAAAGTCATATTTTAATTGAAATTAAAGTCTTAATTAGAGTTAAACATACATTTAGAATCAATTTTTCCATTAAATTCAATTTATAATTGGTTCTAGTGTCACAATTATAGTCAAACCTAATGTCACACTTAATTTTGCCTTATAGTCAAAATTAATATTGCACTTAAAGTCTCATTATAGTCAGGCCTAGTGTCACACTTAAAGTTGGACCTAATGTTTCACTTAAATGTTGACCCATGGTTGAACTTAAAGTTACATTTAGTGATGGAATTAAATTCAGACCTAATATTACACTTACAATCAAATCTAGTATTGCACTTAAAGTCAGACCTAGTGTTACACTTAAAGTTGGACCTAATATCAAATTAAAGATAAATCTAGTGTAGAAGTAAATATAGATCTTAAGTCACTACATAACATCACCTTATGGAATGCCTAAAATTACCCTAACACCACATGAAATGGATGTTAAGGAAATGTTAAGGCAATCTTAGGGATAAATTTAAGCCTTCCTCAAGTCAAATTCATATATATGGCATATAACTTCGCCAATAGAGACAACCTTAAGATACCTATCCAACATTAAATACAACTTTAGAGATAAAATTTAGCCTTTAAAAATATCTTATTTAGTGACTTAAAGGAAACTTAAATTGAAACTTATTTTATTTATAATGTTGTAGTAAATGCATGTGTATATAAATATGATGATTTTTTAATCAAAATTAAAAATTATGGGCACCCATAATGACTTTCAATAGTTAAAACTCAAAATTTGGGAAGGAATAGGGTAGATGTAGGATAATTGGGGACAAAATGTGGGGCTTAAAGTGACACTTTTTTTTGAAAATAACAATAGTTGAACTTGAAGAGAAAGTTAGAGACACTTGGAAAAAGAATTTGACAATGACATAAGAATATGAATTATCTTTTTTAATGTAGTTTTTAAATATATAATTTTTTCAATACCCATACAATAAAAATGTGTGAAATAGATGAACTTATGATGATAGTTTGATTCTTTTTTGTAAAAATATAAGGAGATTGTATGTGTAAGAACACATTTTTTTGAGTAAACGAATGAATTGTTATATGAAATTTCTTATATGGATAGATGAAATGTTGAAGATTATTGAGAGTATTTTTTTATTAATTTGTTAATATATATATATATATATATATATATATATATATATATATATACACACACACATACCTCATTATGGACTATATACATATAATTAAAAATACTTTTATAAGATTTTGACCATTTATCAAATGTTTATAAAACTTATATATCAATAATCTACACATCATTAACTATGTTTAAAATTTCAATTTTGAAGAGGTTAAGGTCAAAAATTTATGTTTGTACACTTGTAGTTTCAATTTTGTAGCTAACGATGTGTAGATTGTTGAGAAATAAGTTTTTTAAATTTTACATAAAAGGTCAAAAGGTTATAAAGGTATTTGTAATGAGGTATGTAGTGTATAAATTAAGTAATAATTACAAAATATAGTTATACATTGAAAAAACTTATATATTTCAAAACTATGATTCCCCTGTTATAGATCCATATATATATATATATATATATATATATATATATATATATATATATATATATATATATATATATATATATATATATATATATATATATATATATATATATATATATATAATAAAATTTGACTGATCAGATGTGTCAAAAGAGACAGAAAATATATAATTTTTTAAAAAATTATTGGGTTTGTTCATGATAGGGATCAGACTAGGTTTAGACCCCCCAGGCCTAAAACTAAGTCTATTTTGGAGGGAAAGTGGTAAATAAAAATTTGTAAATTTGTAAATGGCGTACACCCTTTTGGAGTCAACAAAATTTTCATTTATGTTTTTTTCTTGTTCATATCTAACATAAGGGGCATGCATGCTTTTTAAAATCATGCATGCCCTTAGTAGTTGATAAATTTTGTTTCTTTGTCCATGGAACTGACTCATTCATTTTGTATTTTACAAACTTCAAACTCATTTTTACTACTAAAATTATGTAAATTATACAAATTATCCTTTAAATTTATCTCAATCACTATAAATTATTCAAATTTTATTTTACACTTAGACTTATTTCAGTAAAGATAAGTAATGTGGTCAGGTAGTAATCACAAAAGAAGAAATAAGGAGCTAACAAATGAGAAACTTAAAGTTAACAGAGAAAAAGAAATAAAAATATAAGTAGATGGGAGAGCATCCATAAGAGATTTTGGGTAAGCTAAAGGTACTTCCTCCACACAAGGTAATATTTCAAATGAAAATAACATGCACAATTTGATGGAATTTAATTTAGATATGTATTCAAATGAGATAAGAGAACTTAATCAATATTTGTTGAATGATGAAATTCAAAATGTAGAACATGTAAATAATGTATTTACATTAATTGATGAAACATATGGAGAAACACAATATGATGAAACATCCATCCATAATGATTTTTTTTAGCATGATGATAATAAACATCAATTAATGACACCAATTCATCTCTATCCTAATGAAGAGGAATTCACTTCACTTGTAAGGTCTAATGTACCTAACTAATACTATAATATACTTTCTATGGTTGAAGTGGCAACACCATCCAATTAAATACAAAATATTGATCCTAGACTCACACCTCCAAGGATAATATGATGAACACCAAGGTATTTGGTTGAAATAGATGAGGAAATACTAAAACTTATGGAAGGTAAAATGTCAAAAATATCAATTCAATGTCATGCTCAACATATATGGGACTATGCCTCTGAGAAAAAAATCTATACAAAATGATGTCAATTATTTGTGAAAATGCAAGAAATGCACCATATGATGCATAATTTAGGGTTAAGAATAAGCAATATGGAAGGAAGAAATAATGCAATATGTAATAGAACTCAAAAAAAGATATCAATGTATCAAGATGAGTAATAATGGAATCTATAGTGAGTAAGTCAACATCTAAAGCTCAATTTTTTAGTAAAAAAAGTACATGCTTGAACTTAAATAGGAAAACTCTAGTTAATTCCATAAAAATAAAAACAAAGCTTGATGACCCTTCACACAGATTTTTGGGCATTTAGTGGCAGACTCCCACGAAAAGATAAGTTGTTAGTTGAAGGAATAAGACATCGATTGAATATTTTTGGCATGACAACACAAGGGTATCATCTAATGTAAAAGATGTTAAAATAAGAAAAGGGTCAAAAAATGTGAGCCACCTACAAAACATATCTTGCACATGACCTAAATGAAATTTTATAAAATGTTTATTGAAAAATTTAATGGGCAATCGATAATTAGCCAAAGGTCACTTCAGATGTGTGAACCTTTATATGTTACAATCAATCAAGAATGCATGACATGTTATTATAGGATACACATTGAATTTATTATAAATTTTGATGTTTTTCATCATATACGTTATACTCTATATACTGACGAGATTATGCAGGAATGTATGGTGGCTTCCCTACCTAAAACATCAAGATAGTTAATCTCGATTCTTTCCTATTTAAGACCCGAGGGATAGATTTTTTTTGCCAAATGTTTTTTAGATGGAATTTGTAACATTTGTGGTGGTTTTAAAACTTTGAACAACTGGATACATGAAGAAATTTCACATGAATTTGGAAAATAACTAGTTGATTTTTAGAAGTATAAATATGTAAAGTATGTTTTAAAAAATGGAAAATAGTAATCAAGATGTGAGTTGGTTACAACCCAACTATCTATATATGATCTCATGTCTAAATTAAATAAGAATATTATCTACCAATTTCCAAGACACACACACAAAGTAAAATGTATAGATAATCAATTCAAGGTATGCAAGGACAAATTCCCAGATGGCACCATTGTTGTGTTTATGGATTTTGTTGAAAACTACACACTACAACCAAAGAATGAGGTTCAATCAAAGTATAGTAATTTAACTCGAGTTCAAAATTTCATGCATATTACATTCATATATGCCCTTGATAACATAGACAAAAATAAAATTGTTTTGAGGGAGTTCTGATTTTATATGAGTGATGACATATCACATTCTCTAGATTTTTGTTGACCATTTTGGTTTTGTAGGCCAAACTCAGTCTCCTTCTTTCCCTGTTGTTCTAAGCTAGTTCAAATTTGGTTGCACAAGTTTTTAGGTAGATGATGAACCAATTTAAAGAATGCAATGTTTCTTACAAAGCTTCTTTAGACCATTGAACCATTGAACCATTCAATTGGTTGGTTCACTCAGTTGGTTCAATCAGTTGGTTCACTTAGTTGTTTCAATGTTTTGGTTCAATGAGTCAATTCAAGTGATTAGTTCAGTCAGTTTGGTTCAATGAGTTGGTTCAACATTTGGTTCAATGTTTGGTTCGAAGGGATGGTTCAAGAAATGGTTCAATCAAAAAGTTTAAAGGAGTCTTCCAAATATCGAAGGAAAATTGCCCTTGCAAAGGGCACTTAGGCAACAAAAGGACATTTGTGACTTTTTTGAAAGGCAATTTTGGAGACCAAACAGCCCTTACGGGGGGTAGGTGATGAGTAAAATGGACCATTACAAAAGTCTGAAGGGTAGCTTTAAGCTTAAAGTGCCCTTATGGAGGGCAGGAAAGCACTTAAAGGGAAAAAATACCAAGGCAAAGAAAATTTTTGCAAGGCAAAGATAGAAGGAAAATCAAAGGCAAAATTTCTTCAGGCAAAATGCTCGAAGGAATTCCTTCAGACATTTTGTCTGAAGAAATCCTTCGAAAGAAAATCCCACGGTAATAAAAAGACAAGGCAAAATATTTAGACAAAAGTTTGAAGGAATTCCTTCAAAAATTTTGTCTAAATAAATTCACCTAACAGAAATCCAAAGACAAAAAGTTCGAAGGGAGAAACCCAAAGGAATTCACCTGGGGAAAAGCCCGATGGAAAAAAAGGTAAGCAGAAAAACATAAAGGAAACATATCCTTCAGATAAAATGTCTAAAGGAATTCCTTCAGACATTTTGTCTAAAGGATGTGACTACCAAAAGGAGCCCAAAGGACCCCGAAGGGTAGGTACCCTTATGGGGGACTCTCGGCCAAAAATGAAGGGACACTTCTCCAAAGCCGAAGGGACACCTCCCCTTTGGGAAGGATCAAACAATAAAGTTGAGGGAATTGTCAAGGAGGGTGATGGGTCCAAAGACATCAATATTAAGCATCATGAACTAGCCATTGGGATCTAGATGTCTGATGATGTCCCCATAGATGTCAAATTTAAGGCAATAAAATAGCTGTTGGCTTTCATATAATGACAGGTGTGTGAACGTCAACTTTATGGCAATGAGATAGCTGATGATCTTTAAAGGCTTGAGTGTAGACCCAAATACATTCAAATGCCTTAAGGTCAAAAGAAAGAACCACTGAGAGAAGAGCCCAAGGAGCCAGCAAAGCTAGGAAGATAGTCTCGAGAGCTCAAATTCTAGGAAAAGACAAAACTAGGAAGAGATAAAGCTGGGAAAGGACAAAAGTCAAGAGTGAACTCAACAACCCACCAAAATGGGATCCCAAAGAGCCAAGCATAGAAATAGACAAAACAACCCAGGTGGCAAAGGGGAGGTGAGTTATTCCTATAGTTGAAACAGTGTCTGCCAAGTGGTCATTAAGGAGTACAAATAGTGAATAGCACAACCTATTTTCTCCACTTTGTATTGATGAGCAGACAAACCACATGAATCTCTTTAAGAAGTGGTCTTGTTTGCAAAAAAAATGGGTGGCCTTGTCATTAAAATAATCGGGTGACTCATGCTTCTATAATAGCATTTAATACATTTTAAGTGCCAAAGTCAAGAGCGGCGATTACATAGGATGGTTCTAGCAGGCCTCTTCTAGAAGGATGATATCAGCAATAGTGACTTCCTCTTCGTAAGGTTTTCAATGTAGCATGGGTCAGTCTTTTCCAAAAGGGGCACCTTTTACCTCCTCTTTCTCTATAAATATTGTAATCTCTCATTTTGAGAAAAGATATCTCTTGGCTTGTAAGGTGGAGCTCTGCTAGATTTTACCTTGAATCAAGACATAGCATTTTTACCTCCATTTGAGCTTAAACTTTTGCATATGTCTATGGCTTTGTTTTGTGTTAAGTCATTTTTATTTTATGCTTTCACAGAATGATTCCAACATGTCTAGTGTATTGTGAAGTTTCTTCTTTTGTAGGTCTACCAAAAGTGTCTACAATAGAGTATAGCCGCACGTGAATAGGCTACCATAGTGTGTCTTAGAACACCTATGGTAGTTCTTCCTCCCTGTATCTCAAGAGGACCCCTAGTTCACTGATGTAGAAGAGTTTCTCATATCAAATGAAGTGTATGCCAGCTTGTTCTTGGTGGGAATTGTAGGTTCAAGCTAAGTAGATCAAACTTTTTGGTGTATCGCCATTTAGTTTAGGTTTATTTTCAGCATCCTTCTCCCTTTTTGCCCCTCCATTGTTAGCAGTAGGAAATCTAGGACCACAGAGATACATCAAAGTGAACTAGCCCTTATCTAGAGACTCTCCCCCTAGTTTTTCTAGACCAATAGGCAAGAGGGGAGTTTCCATTGTGATGTGTGGAAGATAGAAGCTCAGCCTCCTATTAAAGGTCCAATCCACTACATCAACATTTTTTGGCATGCTTGGTAGGACCACATTTTAACAGTCAAAAAAGTTCTAGGATTGGTGTTGGTCCTGTTATAGCAAAATGAACCATTAATACAGCATCTGACCTTTAATCAGGTGATTGTGGGATAATTTATGTCCAAAAAGTTAAAGAATTTTGGTGTGTTCTTCAACTAACCAGCCTTTAGAGGATTTTTCATCAACACCAATGGTGAATCTAAGTTAAATGAGCTAGTTAAGCAGTCCTGGTGCCATCAAGAAATCATATTTTGGTACGTATAATTCCATTGCTTAGAACCATGGATCTTGTGTTCCTCCATACATTTTTGATCAAGCTCAGGTTGTTCATGGAATCACCTCAAGCAACAAGGATGCATACGGTTATGAGTTTTACCCTTTGTAGGTCCAATATGACTAGTCTCAACCCTATCATTAGCTATATCAGTCTTATGCCCAGTCTTCTCAATGTGTCACTTCTCCTACTCAACCTAATCTCTTTGCCAATCAACCCATTTCCACCTTTAAATAAACACTATTGGGATATGAAAAGCATGTAGTGGAGCTTGACACCAGAAGGGGATGTGGCCAAGAAATCCCTAATCATGTCATCAATCAAGTGAGAAATGCACTAGATCTAGTTAAGAGTGAATAGACTCCCATTGAAAGAGCTAATTGACAAAGGCTTATAAATGAGATGTTGGATGTGAGTGGTTTGATTGCATCTTTGGAAGGGACGTTGAGTTTTTATGAGAGGTAGCTTTACCAAGTCTATCAACCTACATACCCACTACCCTAAGTTTCATATTAGCCATATGTAGTTCTTGCTCATTAGCCAAGTTAAGCCTGTCAAAGTCCTTTCCCCAATCATGTTGAGGAGAGTTTTGAAATAGTAAATCTTGTGTTTAAGGCCAATCTTGATAAGCAGATTGAATTGGCAAATCTTTAAATGTAGCAGTCTATGTTGGTAGTAAGGGAAGTGGAATCCAAACCCTCACTACCCTCTCACATTTCAACCCCATCACCCCAAAAGGAGATGTCCAGTCCTAATATCATGAGTTGGAGTAAAGTAGTTGAGTCATGGAACAACAAGGAGGAGAAAGACATTGTCCAAGAGTGTGAGGTACAAAATGAGGCTAGTCCCTTTCAAGTCCCTCCCACCCTTCCTCAAGAAGCTTCTTGTACTTCATGGTAGCCTTCATCCACTCCCCATCTCTAAGATGATTCCTGTGAGCTCCAAGAAAGACTCTTTCAAGAAAATCTATCCAGGCAAATTGTAGAGTTAGAGTCCAGAACGAGATTCATCAGCTAATGTGTGATGGATGATTCAGACCAAATAGTAGATTCCATGTCTAAACACACCCCATCTACACACCTATAAGAGAGCTATCAAACCACATCTGATATACATGAACTGCTAGCCAAATGGAAGGAGGAAAATCATTCGATTCTAGCTCAAGCACTGCCTCCTCTTCCACATGAGTTCATCCGTCAGCCTTCCACTTCACCCCTTCTCAAGGAGGAACCTATTTTGAAAGGGGTGAGTGAAGAGGAGTATACTTAGTTCACGACCAATCAGGGAGACTCCATGAGTGCAAATGAGAAGGGGATCACCATAGATGTCATGGAGGAGCATGGACAGTCTCTTGTTCATGTTTTGAATGATTTATTTGAAGTCATTAGGGCAGGCTACACTCCTCTTCAAGGAGCATATGGGTTGACTAAGGGTGGAGAAGGTAGAATTGGGACTCAAAAGAGTATGTAAAGGGGCTGCAAGCTTTCAAATTTATCCTTTCAAGAGGTTGGTGAATTTGAAGATGATATTTTTGAAGTCATCAAGGAGGAACCTATTTTGAAAGAGGAAAGTGAAGAAGAGAGGATCCAATTTGCAGCTGATCAAGAAGCTCTCATGGATGTTAATGAGGAAGGAATCCTCATGGATGCTCCTTTTGAAGACATCATCAACAATGGAGAAGACACAAGGCATGCATACATGTGGATGTTCTAGCAATATGAAGAGGAAAGTAAGCATGGTGAGCTCTCTCCTCCCTTGTTTGATGAACTTCTTTATTGCTTTGATGAGGAGGATCACCATGCCATGGAGCTTGAGTTGGAGGAGGATCAGGTGGATGTCTTTGGACAACTAGAGACTCTAATCCTTGAGCAGGAAAAGGAGAAGCCTATCTATCTTGAGAACAACTTTGAAGAAGAGAGCCTTGAATAAGAAGGTGATGTTCTATGGATTGAGCAATCACACTGTGATTCCATTTTAGACCTCATAACAGTCACCCTTCTTCAAAAAAGCCATGGAGTAGAAGGTGAGTTTGATAGGGTCTTCAATAAAGCAAAAGGGAATAGTTCAAACCATGATGCATGTCAAAGGATCTATGCATATCAAAGGGCTTATGGTGATGAGCCAATAACCAATGATTTCTTGGTAAAACATGCCAGCATGAAGAGCCAGCATTTGACAAGCTTCCAAGAACAAGAACATTACATATATGTTGGGAGCATGTTTGACTCTGATCTAGTTAGATGCAAGCCAATCAAGGTGGTAGGCAAGAGGAGTAGGTCACCAAATATCCATTCCATTCAGCCACTTATCTGGCACCATAAGTTTCCTTGCCATGAAGGAGACTTAAGAAATTTTCCCTTTGATCTAGGAGGGAGGAAAATATACCTAGTTAGTTATATATAGTAGTTTGATTCAGTTTTCTTTCCCTATTTTCCATAAGTGTTGTTTACACAAGTAGTGTTTTTAGCCTTGTGTGTGTTTTCCTTTGTGTTTGGTGTAAAAGCTTCATGATTGATTCTTGGATCTATCAGGGTTGTTGCTAACTTTTTCTAAGTTGCATTTTGACTCCGTGCCCAATGGAATTTAAGGCAACTAGATTATAAGCATAGTAGGCATGATTCCCTTGGGAATCACCAAATTATTGACCATTTTGGTCCTATAGGCCAAAATTAGTCTCCTTCTTTCCCTATTGTTCTGAGTTAGTTCAAATTTGGTTGCATAAGTTTTTTGATAGATGATGAACTAGTTCAAAGAATGCAATGTTTCTTACAAAGTTTCTTCAGACCATTGAATCGATGAACCATTGAACCATTCAATTGGTTGGTTCACTCAGTTGGTTCACTTAGTTGGTTCAATGTTTTGGTTCAATCAGTCAATTCAAGTGATTGGTTCAATCAGTTTGGTTCAACGAGTTGGTTTAATGAGTTGGTTCAACATTTCATTCAAAGGGATGGTTCAATAAATAGTTCAATCAAAAAGTTCAAAGGAGTCTTCCAAATCCCAAAGGACAAGTGCCCTTGTGGAGGACACTTAAGTGACAAAAGGACCTTTGTGACTTTTTTGAAAGACAATTTTGGAGACCAAACAGCCCTTGCGGGGGGTAGGTGATGAGCAAAATGGACCATTGCAAAAGTCCAAAGGGTAGATTTGAGCTTAAAGTGCCCTTGAGGAGGGCAGGAGAGCACTTAAAGGGAAAAAATACCAAGGCAAAGTATTCCTTTGGACTTTCTATCTGAAGGAAATTTCTGGAAGGCAAAGATAGAAGGAAAAGCAAAGGTAGAATTTCTTCGAACAAAATGCTTGAAGGAATTCCTTCGGACATTTTATCTGAAGAAATCATTCAAAAAAAATCCCATGGAAATAAAAAGACAAAGCAAAATATTTAGGCAAAAGTCTGAAGGAATTCCTTCAAACTTTTTATCCAAATAAATTTACCTGACAAAAAGCCGAAGACAGAAAGTCTGAAGGGAGAAACCCAAAGGAATTCATCGAGGGAAAATCTTGACAAAGAAAAAGGTAAGTAAAAAAACATAAAGGAAACATGTCCTTCAAAAAAAATGTCTGAACGAATTCCTTTGGACATTTTATTTGAAGGATGTGACTACCAAAAGGAGCCCAAAGGACCCTGAAGGGCAAGTACCCTTATGGGGGACTCTCGGCCAAAAATGAAAGGACACTTCTCCAAAGTCGAAGGGACACCTCCCCTTTGGGAAGGATCAAACAAGAAAGCCAAAGGAATTGCCAAGGAGGGTGACAGGCCCAAAGACATCAAGATTAAACATCATGAACTAGCTATTGGGATTTGGACATCTGATGACGTTCACATAGACATCAAATTCAAGGAAATAAAATAGCCATTGGCTTTTATATAACGACGGGTGCATGAATGTCAACTTTATGAAAATGAGATAGATGATGATCTTTAAAGGCTTGAGCACGAACCTGAATGCATTCAAAGTCCTTAAGGCCAAAAGGAAGAACTACTGAGAGAAGAGCCCAAGGAGCCAGTAAAGCTAGGAAGATAGCCCTGAGAGTTCAAATTCTAGGAAAAGATAAAACCAAGAAGAGACAAAGCTAGAAAAGGACAAAATTCAAGAGTGAACTCAGTGACCTACCAAAAAGGGAGCCCAAATATCCAAGTGTAGAAATAGACAAAACAACCCAGGTGGTAAAGGGGATGCGAGTTATTCTTTTAGTTGAAATAGTGTCTTCCAAGTGGTCATCAAGGAGCGCAAATAGTGAACAACGTGACCTATTTTCTCCACTTTGCATTGATGAGTAGACAAACCATGTGAATATCTTTAAGAAGTGATCTTGTTTGTAGACAAAAGGGGTGGCCTTGTCATTAAAACAATTAGGTGACTCACACTTTTGTAGTAGTGTTTAATACGTTTAAAGTGCCAAATTCAAGAGCAACGATTACATAAGATGGTTCTAGCAGGCCTCTTCTAGAAGGATGATATCAGCAATAGTGACTTCCTCTTTCCAAGGTTTTCAACGTAGCATGGGTCAGTCTTTTCCAAAAGGGTCACCTTTTGCCTCCTCTTTCTCTATAAATATTGTAATCTCTCATTTTGAGAAAATATATCTCTTGGCTTGAAAGGTGGAGCTCTATCGGATTTTACCTTGAATCAATACATAAAATTTTTACCTCCATTTGAGCTTACACTTTTGCATATGTCTATGGATTTGTTTTGTGTTAAGTCATTTTTCTTTTATGCTTTCACAGAATGATTCCAGCATGTCTAGTGTATTGTGAAGTTTCTTCTTTTGCAGGTCTACCAAAAGTGTCTATAACAGAGTATAGGCACATGTGAATAGGCTGCCATAGTGTGTCTTAGAACACCTCTGGTAGTTATTCCTCCCTGTATCTCAAGAGGACCCCTAACTCACTGATGTAGAAGAGGTTCTCATATCAAATGAAGTGTATGTCAGCTTGTTCTTGGTGCAAAGTGTAGGTTCAAGCTAAGTAGATCAAACTTTTTGGTGTATCACCATTTATTTTAGGTTCTATTCTCAGCGTCCTTCTCCCTTTTCACCCCCCCCATTATTAGCAATAGGAAATATAGGACCACAAAGATACATCAAAGGGAGCTAGCCCTTATCTAGAGACTCTCCCCTAAGTTTTTCTAGACCCACAGGCAAGAGGGGAGTTTCTATTGTGACGCGTGGAAGATAGGAGTTTAGCCTCTTGTCAAGGGTGCAATCCATAGCATCAACAAGTTTTTCCAAAGTTGTTTTGAGTTATTTTATAGAAATATGAATGTAAGATAAATCATGTTCTATACACACTACATTTGGTTAGATAATTGTGTAATATAATTTAAGAATTCTCAAATGTTTTACTACTTAAGTAAGATACATAAAAATAAAGGGGTTTTTTAAATCCTTTTAGGAAATTAATTTGTTTAATTCCTAATTAAATAAAGGGTCTAAATATAGTAAATCAGTAATAAATATGCTTTGATTAACCTGTTGATTTGTGGAAATAGATACTATTTTACCTTTTTCTAAATATAACAATAGGAAAGAGAATATTCAACTTAGCTTATTTTTACTATTCTTTATTGAAATGATGTCTAATACTAGAGGAGTAGGAGTAAGAAATAGGTTGGAATAGGCCTATAAACTTCATTTCTAAGTTGGATAGTAGCACCATTAAGTGGACACTTTGCTATCTAGCACTATAGTCCTTCTTCGATTCTAGTGTCCTTAGGGTAAGAGCTTTCTTGGTTTTGTTTGAAATGTCTATGTTATCTTTTCATTGAAATTTTAGGGTCTAAGACCTCATAAAGCTCATTGTGTGCCTATTTTAATATTTGATCCTCTTAGGAGCTCCTGGTACTTAAACTTGAATGCAAACTTGGGAAAAGAGAGGGGTGATTAGTGTGTAAAAGATATGTTAGAGACACTTCACACCCCATGTGTGGGCATGTTGCCTACATACCAATACTTTGAAGAGGGATCAAGCTAAAGTAATTATCCCAATGATGTGCTTGGTGAAAATATTGTGTGATGTATGCAACTAGATGTACTTTGGGTGACTAGAGACTAGTTTTACTACTTGAATGAACTTGGAATAGTCTTGGAAGGATATATGCATAGAATAAGGAAGAGCACTTAAGTGTAGTTACTTGTATGCTTGCTTCTTTCCCATGAATGAGTGTCAACCCTTATAAATGGAAAATGAATGGAATTTTATAGGGAAACTAATGTTCATGGGTTAGATGAGATTGTATTAGGTTGATATGGGAAAAGATAAGGATTTGGGAAAATATGACCGTTTGAGTCTAAAGTAGATTTGGACAATAATGCTAAAAATAGGAGACCCTGGGTTTTGGTGCTAGTGTCTAACTTTGGTGCTAATTTCCTAGAAGGATGAGACCTAAGGGGATGTATTTGGGTCTAATAAGGCTACTTGGGTCTCAAAAATATAATTCCAAGAAGCTACAGATGACTATAAATTAGTGAAAACCTAGCTGAGAAGGGATGTGTGAGTAAGAGAGAGGAACTATAGGTTAGGTGCTATTAGCCATGCCTAACTCATCCAATTTTGCATTTTATATGAATAAATTTCCCCCCCCTTTATTTTAATGATGAAACAAATAAAAATACTAGGATAAAGAAAAAATAAAAGCATACATGAACTTACCTATTAAGGGAGAAGCTCATGAAGCTTGTGTGATGTTAGATGTGCGTAGAGAGAGCACAGTGTGAAGTGTGAATCTAAAAATGAAAATATAAAATATATTAGTTCTTACTAGATATAATATATATAAAATAAGAACATATAAAATTTAAATAAGGATAGAGAAAGGAATGAATATACCTCACTGGATACACAAACCAATACCAAACTTGTTGTGATGCTGAGTAAGGTTGAGTAATGTTGGATGTGTTGAGTGATACTATAACAAAATTTATATCACGAATGGAGATAAGTGATTAATTCCATAAAAAGTGGCTCAAAAATGAAAAGGCTATCCCTTTGGCTCCATCATCACCCACTAAGTGAAGCTAGATGATCCTGCATGTGATAATCAATGTCTAGACTATATGTCTAATCCTTCTGAATAGGTGGCTCAAAAATACAAATATTATAAATGCTTCTATTATAAATATTATAAATTCTAAGTATTATAAATGCTTCTATTTTTACCATTAGGAGCCTTGGTCTGATCCAAGCAATAATTCAGGTGATAATTTGGGTGATAGTTCCACCCCAATTGATGACGAAACTTTCAGGAGCCATAACTTTTACATTGTAGCTCAAATTGACTCACCATTTGAATCGTTGGAAAGCTACGAATGAGGAGAATGCTGTGAGATGGCATTGAGATCTTATAAATAAAGTTTGTACCTAGAAAACCTAATGGAAGTGACCTAAATTTCAATTTTAGTAGTGTAGTCTAAAAATAATAAGTTTCTAAAAATAATAATTCCTCGAATTATGTATTATTTTAAAGCGTGGAAGTCAAACCACTTAATCTCCCTCAAGATTGGTGACCTTCCACATACTCCCCCTACTTTAAAAATAGGTATAAATGAAGATGTGACCTGAAATATAAAATCAGACATCTCTTCCCAGAGATAAACATATAGTTGTATTGTGATCTTGAGTAATAATACATCTCTTCTCAGAGAATTCATTGTTACTATGTTATTTCTATGTTCTTGAAATATTTATCAACTAGAAATTCTAATTTTTGGATCATGGTCTCTATGATAAACCCCTTTTTGATGTCCCCTCTTATGAGGGTAGGAATAATGAACCTACAATGGCTACCCTCAGAAGAAAAAGAGTCATGTAAGTGTGTTAATTTGTATAGATATAGCATTCATATTTTGACAAGATGTTTTCTGGATATAGAAATGTTTGTATTTAATAGATTATTAGATCAAAAGGAGTATGCCTAGATATATGTAAAAATGTATAATCATGTGCATGATTTTGAACTAGAATTACAAAAGTTAGATGTTAGTTGTTAGTTGGAGGGATGGATCATGATGTCCATCATGGCATTTAAGAAAGCAAGGTAAATGAACGATATAGATCATGGCATTGCACAAAATTGAATATGCAAACAAGCACACAAATCAAAAATCAAGAAGTACACAAGAGAGTGGCTAAGGGTCCAAACAAATAAGGGAAATGGGCACATGTCACTCAAACTGAAAGATAAACATGAAAGGCATGTTCAAATGCCACATACACATACAAGTGAAGAAAACAATGTTGGCACAAGGGCTACAAACATATGTAAGAGTAAAAACAAAGGACATTGGCAAATATCCTAAGGCACAAGTAGGAAACAAATTGAAATTGAAAATGCAATCACACAAGCTATGCTAAGCAAGCAAAGAAATCATGTAATAACTAGAAAGAGATAAGCACATCTAACTAATCAAAGAAAATGTGAGAGTATGCAAAACATGTATAGTACAAGAATAGGTATATGCTAAGAGATACACAAGTGCTAGATACTAGTGAAATGTCTATATAGATATTTTTGTAAGTTATAAAGTAATATACATTAGCATGATAACTCAGAGTGTGTAGTGTAAGAGTGACATAACCTAGATGGTGTAGTAATGTAGAAGATGCCCCTGATGGGTGTATATATCATTATATGTCTCAAAATGTAGAAGTAAGAATTCCCCCTCTATGGGTAGAGTGAAGCAATCATGTATCTGGATATCATTGCACACACTCTAAAGAGACCAAGTGAAGCATTGAAATGTAGAAAATCAACATACAATAGCATGAAACAATAAATGTAAGTCCTAGAATGATAATAGTAATGTAAAGCATGGATGATGCATACAATCAAAATGTTTTTTTATTTTAAAATATTTGAAACTATGTACAAGCAAGTAGGAAAGATTATGTATAAGAAATTGAAAAGGAGCTATGTACAATCAAGAAAAAAGAAGCTATGTACAAGTAATATTGTGAAGAAACAATATTAACCAATGAGTCTCATGGGAGACTCCCTATTATGTTGTGATTTACCAAAAATAAGGATTGTGCATGATCCTGAAGAATGATGGAAATGCTAAGACTGTGGCTCTAAAAGCTATATATATTGTAAATGTTCTAAAATTATATAGTGGAAACCAACTATGGGGTCCCCTTGTAATTTTGAGAAGTAGATGAAACTGTAGGGATCTTAGGGACCCATATAAAAGTAGGATAAGAAGATCTATGAATAGGTGATCTCTATGTAGCTATATGAGATCTCAATGTAACTACTCAAGGTGTCAACATGGTAGCTGAAAGCTATCAAGACTCCTAAAGTTGTGTAGGTGTATGAAATTTTTGTGATGGAAATGAAGGTCTCGACTGTGGCTGAATCTGGACTAAAGGAATAACTGTAATAGGTGGATGAGCTAAAAATATATTAGAAGGGGTACTAACCTGAGTGACAAATCCATAACCATGGTTGTAATCAACCTGTCTATCTTTGTAAACTTGGGTGATAACATGTACCTCATAATCTACTATAGGCATAGAGTTAGAAGTAGGTGTGAGATGAAAGCTAGATGAATCAAGTTTGAAGAGAGGAGGGATATATATAACCACTAGTGTTTGCTTGTGTCTAGTAGTGGTAGGGAGACACTTAAAAGTAGTCAAATAGTTAGATACATCTAAGTAGAAACCATGTATAACAATATGTTCATAAAGAACATTCCATATGATAGATATAAAAAAAAAGGATAGAGAGCATGGAATTGTGCATTAATGAATTTACAACTTTGATATGAATCATGACATTTCTAATATGTTTAGCATGATAAACTTGAAAAAAAATCCACATGAGGAATAGAAAGTAAAGGATAAAGAGCATGAATTTTTGCATAAAGGCATATAAACTTTTGATATGCAACATGACATTTAAAATGCATTTAGCCAAATGTAGTTGGTAATTGCTCCATATGAGCAAAAGAGAATATACAAAAAGAATTTTGGAATCTTGTACATGTTTGGCAATGAATTTTGTAATATCATCCCATATTATGAAACATAAACATGAAATGCAAAGGATGAAACTTTATACTAGCATATGATAGACTTCATCATTCATGTACATGATAGGACCCGTTATGGTTTATTTCTTATTTACAAGGAATGTAAGAAGAATTTGTAAATAATTGAGCATCATTTTTACAATCTGGCTATAAATATAAAGTGATACCTCAAGAAGCAGAAAGGAGCTAGTACATGCAATTAGGGAATTTTCAAAAATATTATTTGTAAAATACTATGAACTTTTGAATTTGAAAATTTATTTTTTGATTTAGATATTCAACTAAAATGTAGAAAATGATTGGAAAAGCTTGGAAAATAACTAGGGACTAGTTAATACAACTGGGGTTCAAACATAATGTTTTTCAAAATTAGTATAATAATTTTAAAATTTTGATATGAATTTGTATAATTTAGCTTGAAAAAATTAGGAAAAAGCTAAAATTACTTCTAAAATTAGAAATATATTTTTCCTAGTGGTTTGAAAGTATTTGTATGCAAATAGGCCCTAATATGTGCAAACTAGGGTTTTAGTGAATTTATTGAAAATATTTCAATTAATTTATATTTTTCTAATTTTTAAATTCAAGAAAATATTGTAAAAAATTAGAAAGAATTAGCCCTAGGGTTTATAGGGTTTTTGTGTGAAATTCAAGGTAAGTTGGGTTCACCAAATGTGTTATCCTTTTGGTAAATTAATTGGTTTAATTCCTAATTAAATAAAGGGTCTAAGTATAGTAAATTAGTAAATAAATATGCTTTTATTAACCTACTAATTTGTGGAAATAGATATTATTTTACCTTTTTCTAAATATAGCAATAGGAAAGAGAGTATTCAACTTAGCTTATTTTTTATTATTCTAGACTGAGATGAAGTCTAATACTAGAGGAGCAGGACTAGGAAATAGGCTAGAATAAGCCTATAAACTTCATTTTTGAGCTGGATAGTAGCACTATAAAGTGGACACCTTGCTACCTGGTGCTATAGTCCATCTCTATGCTAGTGTCCTAAGGGTAAAGCTTTTTGGGTTATGTTCAAAATGTCTATGTTACCCTATCATTGAAATTTTAGGGTCTGGGACCTAACAAAGCTTGTTGTGTGCCTATTTTAATCTTTGATCCTCTTAGGAGATCTTGGTACTTGAAATTGAAAAAAAAATTAATAATAAATAGGGGGGTTAGTGTGTAAAAGATACATTGGATGTACTTCACACCCCATGTGTGGGCACACTACCTACATACGAATACTTTGAAGAGGGATCAAGCTAATGTAGTTCTACCATTAAAGTTTTTGGTGTAAATACTATGTGATGTATGTAGCTATATGCAAAAATAGATGTACTTTGGATGACTAGGGACTAGTTTGAATGCTTGAATGAGCTTGGAATAGTCTTGGAATGCTATATATAGAGAATAGGGAAGAGTGCTTAATTTTAATTGCTTGTATGTTTGATTCTTTCCTGTTAATGAGTGCCAACCCTTTTAAATGGACAATAAATGGAATTTTATAAGGAGACTGATGCTCATGGGTTGTATGAGCTTATATTAGGCCAATAGGAGAAAAGATAAAGATTCGATAAAATCTTACCATTGGAGTCTAAAGTGGATTTGGACAATAGCATCAAAAACATGACACCTTGGGTTTTGGTGCTAGTATCTAAATTTGGCGCTAATGTCCTAGAAAGATGAGACCTAGGGGGATGGATTTGGGTCTAAGAAGTCTACTTAGGTCACAAAAATCTAAGTTTGGGAAGCTATGATTGACTGGAAATCATTGAAAACCTAGTTGAGAAGAGTTTTATGAGTAAGAGAGAGGACCTATAGGTTAGGTCCTATTAGCCATGCCTAAGTCATCTAATTTCACATTTTATATGAATATAGGGTTCAACATTTTTTGGAATTTTTTGAGGTTGGGAATAACAAATGGAAACACTATGGTTTAGGTGCATGTGTAAAAAAATCCCTTAATAAAGAATAGGGAAATCACAAGGATAGTGCTAATTTGATCGATGTTGAAAGTATTATGACTTGGTGGAATGAAAATATTTCTCATGGATCAGATAAATATTCTCATGTAAATATTATTTTGTTTAATGGAGGAAAAAGATAATATAATGTATAAATATAGTACTATAGTACCTAGATCAAGTATTTTCCACTCCATTCAAAGCTTAAGGTCTAGTTCATGGACTATTTATATTATGGATATGGCATGCTTTTGTTCAAACTGTATAGAATTTAATTAGAATGAATGTGAGTCAAAATAGTAGGTCAATGAATGGTATTGTAGACCCATAACACCTATGGAGACTAGAGATTCATTTAAACCATTGGAGCATCATGACATGACATCATTGATTGACTTTAACCACATCTCAGAGCTTGTGCAACTAGGTAAAATTTATTTATAATTTAAATGTAACATTAATTATATTAGTTATATCTTAATTTTTTACTACATGTCCTTAAAAATTGATTATATTTTAAATAAAGGGAATGTTTTTGTAGTAATTTCAACTGAATGCAGTGATGAGGGAATAGTTACTACTTGTCTCATTATGTAGAGGCAAAAAAATTTAACCACAACTATCATGGATGGAAAACACTTAATTTATCCCACTAGATCTGTGGTGGTTATAATAACTTTGATTCATAGATAATATCATAAATAGATAATATAGTGGTTATTTGAGGACTTTGAAACACATAGGGTGGTGCTTTATTATTTAAATTTGGTTATTACTACAAATATTCAAATGATCCAATATCGTGGAAAGCCTATGATAAAAAAATTATATAAAGTTTATGAATCTGAGCATGAAGCAATTCATTAAATGCTAAAAAGTAGAGCTAATCCTAAAGGTACATTGGATTGACTTGGTACAAGGTTAGTATTCAATGTGTCTAGCATTTAAAATTACTAAATTTAAGTTATTTGATAAATTGTATTTTAATTTTGAATTATTTTATCATTATGTGTTTATTCTTGTTTGAGTTTTTAACTAAATTTTTTAATTTAGGTTAGTATTACTAGATGAGATTCCACCTTCATATGGTTGGTGTCATGAATAGAGAAGATCATTTTCTTGAAACAAAGAGAAGCCTAAAAAATAATACGTGTTGAGTAGATACTTTTCTTCCTCATCTTGCGTCACAAATAATCCTCTAGGGGGATTAGAGGAATTTTCTACATAAGTATAGGAGTTAATAGTTCATATTTATGTATTGAGATGTGTCGATGAAGATAGGCCATTGATTGGGCTAGCGAGTCAAAATATACACCTCCCATTGACCAAATTTTGGTCTCTTAAGAGACATGTGACTACGAGAGAAAAAATATTATCATTTTTGACTCATCTCAAGTACCATGGAATACTCTATAGAGTGATAACATGACTTATTTATTTAAATATAAGAGCTAACAATTCATCTCTACCCCTCATGATTCTCCTATAATGCACGATATAAATTTTCTTGATTTTCTTACTCAAGAATAAGAAGCTTCTCTTTAGAGATGCCTCCAAATGACTAAATTTTTTGACCTTGAGGACTGATGAAGAATATAGGTTGGTCATCATAGCATTTATATGCCCATACAGATGCATCTGCAAAGATAACTCATTGATTTGGCTAGTGAATCAAAAGATACACCTCCCACTAACCAACTTTTGGTTACTTAATAGACATTTAGCTATGAGATAAAGCTCATTTTCATGTCTCATTCATCCTAATTTTCATGGAATCCTCTATGGGTTGATAATATAACTCATCTATACAATTGTGGGAGCTTATGGCTTGTCTCATCCTCTCACAGTTCTCCTACAATGCATGATAGAAGTTTACTCAATTTTCTCACTTAGGGATGCCTAAAAATGACTATAAATTTCAATATTAAAGCCTGATGAAGAGTGGAAGGTGGCCATCCTATCTTTAAAATGCCCATCTAGATGTATCCACAAAGATGATTCATTAATGGAACTAAAAAGTTAAAACATACACCTCCCACTGACCAAATTTTAGTCTCTTAAAAGAGATTTGACTATGACATGAAAATAATTACCCTGTATCAATAATATTTAGGACTCAAACATGCAAATGTAGGAGCTAATGACTCATCTCTAACCATCACGGTTATCTTGCAAATGCAACAAAAGTTTGGCCAATTTGTATTCTTAGGGATGAGAAACTTATCTTAAGGGATGTGTCTAACTGATTGTAAATTTACATATCAAGGTCTAATGGATAGATTAGGGTATCCATTATAGTGTTAAAAACCCCATATATATGTCTTTGTGTATATGGTTCATTGATTGGGTTAACGATTCAAAATATACACCTCTCATAAACTAAATTTTAGTCCCTTAAGAGACATTTGACTATAAGAAAAAACTCATTACTATGCCTCACTCATATTTATCTATAAAAAATCATCTAGTGGGTGCTTATAAGACTCAACCATGTAACTATTTCCTACTAATGTCTAATATCTACCCCTCATGATTATCTTGAAACACATGGTGGAAGTTTGACTAGTTTCCTAATTAGGGACAAGAAGCTTCTATTTAAGGATGCATCTAACTAACTATAAATTTTTGTCTCAAAGCGTAATAGATAATGGAGGATGGAAATTTTAGCATTAAAATTCCCATCCAAACATGTTAGTGCATATGGTTTTTCTATTGGGCTAACAAGTGAAAGGATATGCCTCTCACAAACCAAATGTGAGTCTCTTAAGAGATATTTCGATATAAGAGAAAAATAATTTCCATGTCTCACTCATATTGATATATAAATAATCCTATAAGGGCTATTACAGGAATTAGCCATGCAAATTTAGGCATTTACATCTCATCTCTAACCCTCACAATTCTCCTGCAATGCATGGTAAAAATTTGTCCAATTTGCACTCTCAGGGATGAGAAGCTTCTATTCAAGAATGCATCTTGATAACTATAAATTTACATTATGGGGCCTAAAAAAGAGTGGGGGTGGCCATTCTAGTGTTAAAATTCCCATATATATGTGTTGGTTCATATGGTTCATTTATTGGGCTAATGAATCAAAAGATATGCTTTCCACAAATTAACTTTTAATCTCTTAAGAGACATTTAACGATGAGAGAAAACTTATTACCATGTATTTCTCATATAAAAATGGAAATAATTATATAGGGGGTGATTATAGGACTTGATCCTTTAAATTTAGGCACTGATGGCTCATCTCTAACCCTCATGGTTCTCCTGCAATGCAAGATGGAACTTCAAAAACTTTGCACTCTCAAAGATGAGAAGCTTCTCTTCAAGGATGCATTCAAATAAATATAAATTTATATTATGATTCTTAATGAAGAGTGGAGAGTGGCCATTATTGTGTTAAAACTCCCATATAAATGTGTTAGTATAGATGGTTTATTGATTACGATAATGATTCATAAGATATGCCTCCTAGAAACTAGATTTTAGTCTCTTAAGAGACATTTGGCTACAAGAGAAAAATAATTGTCATGTATCACTCATATTAATATATAAATAATCATATATGAGTGATTATAGGACTTTATTATGTAACTATAGGCATTGACAATGCATCTCTAACCCTCATAATTTTCCTAAAACATGTGATATAAGTTTAACCAGTTTCTGCTCTTAGGGATGAGAAGCTTCTCTTAAAGGATACATCTAGCCAATTAAAACATTCCAACTTGATTCCTGATGAAGAGTGGAGTTTGGCCATTTTATCACCTAAATTTTCATCTAGATGCATCAATGTAGATGGTTCATAAATTGAGATAATGAGTCAGAAGATATGTATCCCATAAACCAACTTTTAGTCTCTTAAGAGACATTTAGATTCAAGAGAAAAATCATTTTCATGTATAAATCATATTGAGATATAAATAATAATATAGGGGATTATTATAAGACTTGACTATAAAACTTTAAGTTTTAATGGCTTGTCTCTAACCCTCACGATTCTCCTATAATACATAGTAGAAGTTTGACTAGTTTTCACTCTTAGGGATGAGAAGATTCTATTCAGGGATGTGTTCAACCGACTATAAATTTCCATCCTAGGGCTTGAAAAATAGTAGAGGGTGGAAATTATAGTTTTAAAATATCCATTTGGATGTGTTGGCATAGACAGTTCATTGATTGGGATAATGAGTCAGAAGATATGCCTCTTACATACCAACTTCTAGTCTCTTAAGAGATATTTGGCTATAAGAAAAAACTCATTATTTTGTATCAATCATCTCAATATGGTAATAATATTATATGGGGTTATTATAGGACTTTACCATGCAACTATGATAACCTATGGCTCATCTCTAACCCTCAAGGTTCTCCTACAACACATGGTGGAAATTTAGCCATTTTGCACTCTTAGGGACGAGAAGTTTCTCTTCAAAGATGCATCCAACCAAATGTAAATTTACATCTTAGGGATTGAAAAAGAGTGAAGTGTGCCCATTATAGTTTTATAACACTCATTTTGACACATTGACATAGATGTTTCATTGATTTGGATAACGAGTCAGAAGATATGCCTCTCACAAACCAACTTTTAGTCTCTTAAGAGATATTTATCTATGAGAGAAAACTCATTACCATGTATCACTCATATCAAGATATAAATAATAATAAAATGGGTTATTACAGGACTTGAACATGTAAATTTATGTGTTGATGGATCATATATAACCCTCACAATTTTCTTGCAATGTGCGGTAGAATTTCAACTAGTTTTCCCTCTTAGGGATAAGAAGCTTCTCTTCAAGACACATCTGACCAACTTCAAATTTCAATCCTAGGTCATAAGAGAGAGTAGAGGGTGACTATTATAGCATTAAAATTATCATTTAGACACATCAACATATATAGTTCATCAATTGGGATAATGAGTTAGAAGATATGTCTCTCACAAACTAACTTTTAGTCTCTTAAGAAATATTTGGCTGCATGAGAAAAATTGTTATTGTGTTTTACTCATATCAATTTGGTGATAATACTCTAGGGGGTACTTAGAGGACTCAAATGTGTAACTATAGCCATTGATGACTCATTTCTAGCCTTCATGGTTCTACAACATGTGATAGAAGTTTAACCAGTTTGTACTCTCAAGGATGAGAAGCTTCTCTTCAAGGATTCATCTGGCCAACTATAAATTTATATCTTGGGGCCTGATAGAGAGAGGAGGGTGGAAATTATAGAATTAAAACATCTATAAAAATTTATTCACATAGATGGTTCATCAAATGGGCTAAAGATTCATAAGATATACCTCCTATATACCCACTTTTATTTTCTTAAGAGAAATTTGGCTATGAGAGAAAACTCATTGTCGTGTCTCATTCATCTCAATATAGAAAGAATCCTCTATGAGGTTTAAAATACTTGACCATAAAAATATATGAATTTATGACTAATCTCTAACCATCATGGTTTTTTTATAACACATGATAGAAGTTCAACTAGTTTTCCCTCTTAGGATGAGAAACTTCTCTTCAGGGATGCATCCAACCAACTAAAACTTTCCATTTTGGGTCCTAATGGAAAGTAGAGAGTGGATATTATAACATTAAAATTCCTATCTAGATGTGTTAACACATATGGTTCATTGATTTGGCTAATGAGTCAGAAGATATGCCTCCCATAGACCAACTTTTTGTCTTTTAAAAGACATTTGGCTATAAGAGAAAACTCATTGCCATGTCTCGCTCATCTTGAGCTAGTACAAATCATATGGGGATTTATTAGAGGACTCAACCATGAAATTGTAGGTTTTTATGGCTCATAGTTAACCCTCATAGTTCTCCTAAAATTTGAGATAGAAGTTTGGCCATTTTTCCCTCTTAGGGATGAAAAATTTCTCTTTCAGGATGCATCCGCTCGACTACAACTTTTTGTCTTTGGGGTTGATAGAGAGCAGAAGGTATCCATTATAGTATTAAAATTCCCATATGAATGTTTTGGTTTAGATGGTTTTTTAATTAGGATAATGATTCATAATATGTGTCTCTTATAGACCAATATTTAGTCCCTTAAGAGACATTTGGGTGTGAGACAAAGTTTATTATCATGTCTCACTCATCTTAAGATGGAAAGAATCCTCTAAGGAGTGCTTAGAGGAATCAACCATGAAACAATAGGTGTTGATAGATCATGTCTACCCCTCATGATTATCTTGTAACATGAAACACTTGTGTTAATCATGCCTTATGAAAGATCATTAGTCAAATAATTTAACTACCATACCTATGATGTTGTATCATTCATGTCTTGCACTAATTTATGGGTTATGAATTCTTCTAGGTATGTGTGATACTTAATGTTATACATATATGTACCTACACTTCTCTTGTTTGTTGGGAATAAATGTATTAATTATGTCTTCTTTCGTATTTGACCTAGATTTCTATCAACTCACAACAAAACATAGTTATGGATCAGACAATAATTATGGGAGTTAATGATACATACCTTACACATAATAATTAGACATAAACATAGTTAAATAAAGTGTGAATGGAATTTTATGCAAGGTTTTTTAACCTCCTCTTCCTCAATGTAAATATACAACTACATGAAACATGCCTAAACCTTACTTTTTAAAAAATGGTGACACATAAATATGACTTTTTCATAAGTGTAGAAAAATGTATTGTAAGGTTTAGTACTAACTTTGATTATGGAGAAAAATAATGGATACTCTCTCTCTCTCTCTCTCTCTCTCTCTCTCTCTCTCTCTCTCTCTCTCTCTCTCTCTCTCTCTCTCTCTCTCTCTCTCTCTCTCTCTCTCTCTCTCTCACACACACACACACACACACACACACACACACATGAATATGATAATGACTTGGATTGAATTTTTATTAATAGGATGCTCTATGACATGATTTGCACTCTAAGATGACTAGGGAAAGAGTAAGAAGTGATAATTAAGGCACACATAATATAACCAAAGGAAAAAGTACCCAAACATGATGAAATATAAGATCATTGGGACCACCAATCCTAATTATAGCATGTGATTCAAGTAGTAACATAGAGATCTGTGAAACTAGGCTTGGGGCTGAAAAATTAAGGATTTAGATAACTTACTCTAAACATTATAGTACCTAGACATTAATAAAATTTAGTTATTTATTTATTTTTTAAAATAAATATATGATAATGCTAAGAAACCATCATATAGATCATAAATCATCACAAATATATGCACCATATTACTCATTATAATATCAGTACATCAATTTCATTAAATTAAAAAATTTGAACTATCTGTGAACATGTACAACAAATAACAATGACATATTTAAGAAGTAAATATGTATTCAAAAATTAAAAAAAGTGTGATTCGCATTTAAATATGTCAAATAGTATATATATGTATGCAAATTATGTCATAATGGCATAAAAAATAGGACATATATCGAGATAAAATCTAGACTAGATAAAATGTACATATATAAAATGTGCCATATAGGCATAAAATGTGGGCCATATCAGCATACAAAATATATTTTACCTATAATTAGGCCCCTAACACAATAACTAGCTCTCCTAATCATCATTGCCTCTACATAAATTGTGCTTCGTCACCATTTATGTAGAACCAAGGGTGTTGCATGACTCATTACGAGGAGAAACTCTCCTCTTAGCATGTGAAGTATCAAATGTCTCTTCCACAACCTAAAAAAATTATGGCATACACACTATAGAGATGGATTAAAAAGATGGTTAGATTAAGCATTAGTCATGAAATCTTAAGAAAATTTCATAAAAACAAACAATCTAGCTATTCAATGGGGTTTGCAAATTATAATAAAGAGCAATTGAAAGAAAACATATATACATTACCTTCCCAAGATCATCCCACCATCCATAAGCAGCTCAAAACATGTTTTCCCCCATGATTTGGAGTTCTTATCTTCATCAATGATGAATTTTTTTCCCCTCCATCATCTTAATATCACCAACTAAGTTAGGCTAATGATATGAAAATCAATGCTATGCCTATCAATGAAGCTATCTGATTAAAAATTAAACATAATAATCAACACAAAGAAATGATTTATGGAGAGAATTTTTCATAATAAGTTTACATAAATGAAGCTTAATCAAAGTGTTCTTGGCCTTTCTATTTATAAGTTTTTGGATTTAGTTAGGATCAACCATAACATGCATCTTGAGATCAAGATGTGTGTCCATGGATTAATACAATATTCCATAATTAATCTATAAATATCCTCATAAATATTTGGTAGAAAGGGGAATTAAAGAGGCATGGGAAGCCATAATCATGATATTTGTTGTATTTATGGATCATGGATGCCACCCCATTGATCATGTCATTTGATGATGTAGATAATAAGAATCAATTTCCAATAAAGAAATATTCAATAAATTCCATGGAATTCTTACTTAAGCTCATAATTTGGTTTAATTTGCCTAAGTAAGATTAATCATTTTTAGTTCAATTCTTTAGAAATTTGTGCACAGTTAATCAAACTAGTCAGAATATCATATTACTGGGTCATAATTTGATTGGAGAGGAATTAGAACATGAGGTTAGTTTTATATGAATCAATATCCCATTTAGGATGTTTTCAACACAAAATAACACATGCACATGTCATGTGCCTTAGAATATGGAGAAAAGAGCTATCTAGAGCACCAAAATCCACTTTCATCATTTTGAATTGAAATGATTTGAGAAAAGTTAATAATCCCATAAAATGCATTGCCCCATTTAAGGATACATTGGCCTAAATTGACACTTGTATATGACAAGCTTGAATTATTTAGCGTATTTAAGTGATTTTGGCCTAAATTGTGTATTTTCACAAATTTTGATTAAGATTAATAATTTCAACACAATGGTGTTAGGAATTGGATGTTTATATTTTACATTTATTTAAGGAGTATCAAGACATTTAGGTGAAGTAATATATTTTTAAATAGAAGACTTGTCAAGAAGAATTGGAAGGAAATGACCCATGTTGCCCCCTCGAGAGGACATACTAGGATGAAAGATAAGGATGGACTCTCAAAAAGAGAGAGAAAGTGAGATTAATCTATGGAATAGATTAAATCTAGATGATTTAATGCTTGCATGAATTGTTGGAAGAAGAAAATCAAATAAGTAAGATTGCATAGGATATTCCTTGAATATTTGTGCATTATATATGTAATTGTTGGCTTGCGTATTTTGTCTTATCCTCTCACCTTGTGAAAGGATAGAATATGAATAGTCTCCTCATTTTGGTGTGAACACGAATAATATGAATAGTCATGTACTATAATGACTATATATGCATGCTTATATGAAGAAGTTTATGAACTTTTATTGAGATCAATAGAGACTTTATGGTTTATGGTTACCTGTAGCATTTCTTGTGTTTTTCTTTGTATGTGCTATCATGTTTAATGGTTGGTATAGTCTTATCTTAATTAATCTAAATTCTATACAAACCTAAAAAGACTTTAGTATTTCTTGTTCCCTTCTAATCACACAAATAATTCATTTCTATAATTCTCATGTCAATCATAAAGTCTCTATACCATCCTATGTAAAACTAATAAAACTTAGCTATTCTCATCCTTAGCATGTTATGGTAAACTAAGAACCTCTGCTAACAATGGTGTGATGAGCATAGAAAACTCTTTCAGGAGAAAACTATGCTAAGATGGTTACTGAGATAATGAGATATTGAAACCTGGTTAGACCATAAAATATGGCACTTCACAAAATAAGAATCCAACAAGATGAGTCTTACCATGAGTAAAATAATTCAAGAACATATATATGATAAAATATATGAAATTTTTTAGTGTGAACTACCTAAATTGTTGGCTAATTGGTTAACAATATTAAATTACTACTAATTCTAGCCTAGAGTGGAATAGATTATTATTTGGAATGAGGAAAATAAAGACCAATTGGTGAAACTAGAAACTAATTGGATAAGAGTGATAGACTACTAGGTTGCACCACTATAGATAGATACATTATGGAGTTTTAAGACAAGGCTATATAGCTTTCAAAGCTGCACAAGACCACTTTTTTTGAGGAATTAGAGGGAAATTTTGACAGTGACTACCTCTCCTATTGAATATGTTGGTGGTGTAAAAATCCATGGTGCCTACTCCAACCAATATGGAGTAATCACTTTAGGCATATGGGGATGTGTGCATATGATGGTAAATGATGGATAGATGAGTGACTAGAGCTTGATCCTAAATCTATAATGGAGATGAGAGGAAAGAAGAGTCAAAAGAAAACTTTGGATTTAGAAAGAGAACTATGATAATAAAATAGATGGAACAAACAGATGAATACCTTAGTAGCTGTGAATAAAAGTAAGAATAGTAGTAGAATAGATGATGATCGAGTGCACATAACTAATGAGAGAGATGATGAGTGTAGGATGAAGAAATTGGATGATGTAGGATGTTAGGAAAAAGAATGAGAATATGAATAATGAGTAGAATAAGAGACATGTGAAGAGGAAAATGAGAGTAGTGTAGGAGTATAATAGATAGAAGTAAACATAGCTACAAGAAATGGTATTGACATGGGAATAAGAATTAAAAAAATAAACAAAATTTAGTTATAGGTTAATTACATGCTCAATTCTAATAGTGAAATAAGTTAGTAGAAAGGATTATTCACTATAAGTATACACATCCTCATAACCTAATTTTATATATCCTAGTAGAAGATTTTAGCCAACTGAGTAGGAGGAGAAGAGTTGGGAAAAACCATTTTCAAAGCATGTTAATTTATGGGGCATGGAAATTAAAACAAAATAAATTAGGAAAGCTTTGAAGTATATAGGATTTGTTGAAATTGAGCAACAACAAGAAAGAAGCATAGATAAGCAGAGTGCCCACAAAAATTACTTTGATGTGCATAGTAATACTCAGGTAGGAGCACTTAGGACATAGTTAATTTAAATAAAAGATACATAGAAGACTCCATATATACCAATCACTATGTTAAATAATTTGGGAGGATTCTTAAATATGATATTTTATGATCAGTCTATGAACCCTGAATAATACCTGCTAACTTGCAAAATGAAGTGGTAAGTTAAGGGTCTCACTGATGAAAATTTATAAAAATGTGAATTATTAGGGGCTCTAACTAGGAGAGTACTAGAATTCATATATAAAAGAGATATCCAAAATATAAGCCTAAAATATGTGCTAGACAAGCTAATCATATAATTTAAAATTAATAAATGCACTTACTAGATAATATAGGCCTTGAAAGAGATTAGGTAGAAGTCTAGAGAGTCAGTTTGTGACTATGATCACAGAGTTTCCAATGTAATGAATAAATTAGAATTTACTTTAATAGATAAATATAAAATAACTTGGTTTGTTGAAGGGTTATGAGGAAGGATTCGGTTTGCCACTACACAAACCCGATACAAGACAAAATTAGATGCCAGAGTTATTGCATTACATGTCAAACAAATCAAAGATTATATAAAAGCCCTTGTTGCTAACTCCAAATTTGAAAAAACATTGTACGATTTCATGAAAAAAATGGAGTAGTATCATGAGGTAGAAAATCCTAAATTAAACCTATGGTGTACAGAGTGTGGAAAAAAAGTACACCACTAAAATGATTGTCCTAAAGTAAAGATAGAATTTTGTAAACTTTGCCTAGTAGTAGGGCATGCTATGACATAATGCCATCTTCTTCAACAATATATCAAAAATCCTTTGAATCAATACTTTAATTTTTTCAAATCAACTAACTATGATAAAAATAATTGTAGAGCAGTTTAGGAATTCAAAGAGGGCATCTCTATAAATTTTTATGCCATTGCAACATATCAAATCTCCTTGATGAAGTAGATAATCCCAATCCCAAAGGTTGATAAGATTTGTGTAATCCAAATAGATCTATAATGGATTCCATGTTCACCATAGTACCAGTCTCATGGTCTAGCTAGATAGACCCCTTCTTCACTAATTTGGACACCTTCCTCCCCTCAATACTAGTATACAACACCATGGAGTTCTATAATGCAACCACAACAATCAAATTGGACTCCAACTATATAACACCAATTTAGTATGGGAGATAATAACCAATTGTATCAATAATGGAACTCTACATAACCACATGGAATATATCAAGTGGGGTATCAATCTAATAGAGGAGGAACTTGAGGCAGTTATAGAGGAATATACCAAGGTGGTAGAAGAAACAACTATAAGTGGCCTCCCATATAATGCTATTTATGAAAAGAGTACAATTATGTCTAGCATAATTTCCCAAAGAATCCACAGAGATAGTCATATTACACATATTGTAGAGTATCCAATCTACATGATAAAAAGGATTGTCCTATTCTTGAGAAGTAGAATAAGGACAAAACTATCTAGAATGTAAATATGGTAAGTACAAAACCTAAATAAAATGCATTTCTAAATGTTGTGATATGGTAGAAACATGCCGAAAAAAGATTACCTCCATTTGAGATTCCTTAGGACCAAGGCATTAGAAAAGTTAGCCAGGATAAATACCTATATCTATCCATAGAAATGAGTCTTATGAATGAAGCTACATAGCTACTAAAAAATATTCAACTGTAGGAAAATATTGATGGTGATGGTGCAACATTCGATGCACATATGTATGACTAAATTATATGCATCATATGAAAAGATGGAGTTCTTACTATGCTCATAGACCTAATAAGACTTTTGAGTACTTTGCACAATGAAGACATATCATTAAATATCATGAATCTACTCCATAATGTTTTGGAATGTGCGTAGCATGGCTATCAAAAGAAAAAAAAATTGGTTTGGTATGTTAAGATGAAGAAACCATGGGATGTTGATGTGAGGATTGATATTGAGGTTGCTAGATATGAGACCCCAAATGTTTTTTTGCCTTTGATATAATAGTAAATATGATACCTAGATCCACATGGGAAGTGATTGGATAACCATTTGTTAGTTATATCTTAGTAACTCTGAGTTTAGTTAACTACAAAAAAATTTGATCCTATTAGCAGAGTGAAGGGTGTTGAGATCAAAGTCATAGAATTGTCTCTATGAGAAGACTTTGTGGTCATAAACATGAAAATTGAAGCAATGCATTCCCCAAAACTAATAGAAAATAAATGTGTGTATGATGTTTAGATAATTATCAAGATAGTACAAAACTAGCTCAAGGCACATCAAGGTGATAAGGTTATGGTCATTTCCCTCAACAGAGTACACAAGCTGTATATAATTTCTATTGAACTAGACTCTCCTTATGTTTCAAAAGATACTAGCTAGAGGAAGGTTAATACTAAGGAGAATCCAAATGCTCTACACATAGCACAATGTAATTTTATATAATAGCTTGCAAAACCCCAAGTTCAGTCACTACTCACTCAACAATTGAACACATCAGAACAATGGAGACTGAAACCAGTAATTACGTAGCCTATTGTAAATTAGTTTGTTATTAAAGATTGTTCTTCCATGTCTATAAAATCTCCCGCTCCCTCAAAATTTGATTTCCTATATCAATATGATGATCACATGTAAGACTACATAGAACTAACACGAGAAGGCACTTTGCCCTATGAAGTGGCTTCATCTGTGTTTTATTGTTTTTAGAATATTGGGGTTTTTTTCCTAATTAAATAAATAGATTTGAACAAGATAAATCAATGAATAATATTCTAGAATTAAGCTATTGATTTATATAAATAGATTGGTATTTTTCCTTTTCTAAATATAGTAGGAAGTGAGAGAAAATAGAAATTAGCTTATTTTAAATGATCCAGACTGACACAAGGTCTAATACTAGAAGAGTAAGACTAAGAAACAATCAAGAATAGGTTCCTAAATTTTGTTTTTAGATTGGACAGGAGTGTCGAAAGTGGACACCTTGCTATCTGATGTTGTAGTCTTTTTTTTATGCTATTATCCAGGTGGTATGAGATTTTTAGGTTCTATTTGATATGCCTGTGTTACCCTGTCTATGAAATTTCAAGACCTAGAAGTCTACAAATCTCATTGTGCATCTGTTTTAAATACTTAAAGCCATAATATCTCTCTATCCTTGAAATTGTATATAAACTTGGGGAAATAAGAGAGGGGTTAGTGTGTAAAGGATACATTGGATGCACTTCACACCCCATGTGTGGGAATGTTTCCTACATACCAATACTCTGAAGAGGGATCAAGCTAATGTAGATCTCCTATTGAAATGCTTGGTGTAATTTTGTAAAATGAATGCAACTAGATGCAAAATTGGATGTAATTTTGGATGGCTAGGGACTGATGTGAATGTTTGAATAGGTTTTAAATTATCTTGGAGGGTTGTATGTAGAGAATAGGGAAGAGTGCTTAGTGTACTTGATTGTATTCTTTCTTCTTTCTTGTAAATGAGTGTCAAACCTTATAAATGGAATTTGAATGGCCTTTTATATGGAAACTAATGATCATGGATTAAGTGAATTCATGTGAGGCTGATAAGGAAAAAGATAAGGATCTGAAAGAATTTGACTGTTGGGACCAAAAATAAACTTGGACAATAATGCCAGAAATAAGACACCCTAAATTTTAATGCTTCTATCTAAGTTGAGCAATGTTGTCCTAAGGGGATGAGAGCTGGGGGGATGGATCTAGGCTTAAAAAGGCTACCCAGGTCTAAAAGAGCTAAGTCTAGAAAGTTTTATATGATTGGGAATTAGTGAAA
The DNA here is from genome assembly GCA_037957365.1 of Torreya grandis. Lineage (NCBI taxonomy): Eukaryota > Viridiplantae > Streptophyta > Pinopsida > Cupressales > Taxaceae > Torreya > Torreya grandis. The sequence continues at coordinate 964,790 of JARHVA010000487.1, forward strand.
GAATAGCCTAGAAGGGTTATGTGAGCAAGAAGGAGGACCTATGGATTGGGTGTCATTAGCCAAGCTTAAGTCATCTAATTTCATATTTTACATGAATATATTTTCCCCTCCTTTATTCTAGTGATGTATCAAAGTTAAATACTAGGATAAAGGAAATTAAAAAGCATACCTGAACTTACTTGTTAAGGGAGAAGCTCATGAAGTTGTGTGATTTTGGATGTGCATAAAGAGAGAGCATGTTGTGTAGTGTGAATCTACAAATGAAAACATAAAGTAGATTAGTTCTTACTAGATATGTTATATCTAAAATAAGAATGTACAAAATTTGAGTAAGAGAGAAAAGAAGAGAAAGGAACGAATAGACCTCACCAAGTACGTGAACCAATGCAAAACCTATTGTGATGCTAGGTATGTGTTGAATCAAAAGTAATATCGTGAATAGAGATAAATGCTCAATTACCAAGGATTGGCTCAAGAATGAAAAGGTTGGCCCTTTGGATCCATCATCACCAACTACATAAAGCTAGGTGGTCATGTATGTGTTGATTGATGTTTGGACTGTGTGTCTAATCCCTCTGAATAGGTGACTCAAGAATAAAAAGGATAGCTAGTCCTTTGGCTCCATTTTTACCCTATGAAGTGCAGATATGAAGTGATATCAATATAGAATATATGTCATATGATATGGCTCATGGATCTCATGGATGTTTTGGAAATCTGACAGTGTGGTGTAAATAGCCTAAATGTATGCTAGAAACTAGGCCACTCTTGGCCATTTCGAAAGATAGAGGTTAGGCTTGTATGAAAGCCACTCTGAAATTGATGTACTAGGCTTATGTGAAAACCAAATAAAAAACTTGATTACTCATAAAGTTAAACTTATATGAAATTTTAACTTAAAATTTATTCTAACCACTTGCAGATGGAGTAAGGAATGCAACTGTTGAAAATGCCTAAAATAAATTAAATTAGGAAATAAACTAAGATCAATGTGCCATGCACATTGCTCCCAATCACTAATGTTTTTAACATGGATTCTAATATGGAAGTTATGCCAACTTCCTAATCTAAACTAAAAGTGATAACCATCATGTTGCACATGATAACCCCCTGTATATGGATTCTCTGAGAAAATTGTATTAAAACTACTGATTCTGACTAATCTATAAGTGCAAAACTATTCTTGAACTAAATTTTTTGACTATTTCTAGAAAACTTGAGTGTTTTTATACCTATAAAAGAGCACCAAAATGTGGACACCCCTATGTTTGGTGCTACTATCCCTTTTTGGCACTACTTCTTGTGCAAAAATTGGTTGTTGATCTAAAACTTTCACTATTTTTTTGCTCTACTCTAACTGGTTTGACCTCTAGATTTTGTATTGAGTGATTTGAATGCTATTGTTTCAAATGTTAGGATATTTTAATCTCTATGAAAAAACCTCTATTTGATGACCCCTCTTCTGAGGGTATGAATGATGAATGTATAATGACTACCCTTAGAAGAAAAGAGTCCTACAAGATGTTTTTAAATTATAGAGGTATATGATATAGCATTGATATTTGACAAGATATTTTTAGATATATAAATGTTTATATTGATATATTATTAGATCAATAGGGGTATGCCTAAATAGATATAACAATGTGAAATCATGTGCAATGTATTGAACTAGAATTGGAAATGTTAGATATTAGATGTTAGTAGTTAGTTAGAGGGATGGATCATGATGTCCATCATGGCATCCAAGAAATCAATGGAAATACATGATATGGATCATGGCATTACACACATTGAGAAGCAAACAAGTACTACAGAAAATAATCAAGAAGCAAAAGCATACAGGGATGGCCAAGGGCCCATGCAAATAAGGGACATGGGCACATGTCACTCAAACCAGAAAGCAAGCATATAAGGCATATTCAAATGCCACATACATATACAACTAAAGCAAGCAATATTGGCATAAGTCCATAAACACATAAAAGAGTACAAGCAAAGGACATTGGAAAATGTCCTAAAGAACATACAAGAAGCAAAATTAGAACTAGAAGTGAAATCACACAAGCTACACTAAGAAAAAAATGAAAACAAGTAAATTGGAAATACAAACACATCTAACTAATCAAAGCAAGAAGTGAAAGTATGCAAAACATGTGTAGTACATAACTAGGTATATACTAAGAGATATATAAGTGCTAGATACTAGTGGAATGTCGATATAGTAATCTGTGTAATCTAGTAAAGAATGTACATCAACATGATAACTCAGAGTGTGTAGTGTAGGAATAACATAATCTGGATGGTGTAGTCATGTAAAAGATGCCCCTAGTGGGTGTGTATATCCTTGTTTGTCTCAAATGTAAAAATTAAAGTTCCCCATCAATGGGTAGAATGAAGCAATCAAGTTGTTATATGTTACTACACACACTCAAAGAAGATCAAGTGAAGCATGGTAATGTATAAAATTGACATATAATAGTATGCAACATCAAATGTAAGTCCTATCATGATAGTAGTAATGTAAAACATGGATGATGCATACAATCAAATTGTTTTTGGTATTTTTGATATATTTGAAATTTTTATATTTTGTTTAAAATAAGCTATGTACAATAAATTGGTAATAAATGATACTAACCGATGAGTCTCAGATGAGACTCCCTATCATAGTGTCTTATATCGAATAACTAAATTGTGCATGATCATGAGGAAAGATTGTATGTCTGAGATTGTGAAGCTAAAATATGTGTGTATTGTAACTAATCTAAAATCTATGAAGTGTAAATTAGATGTGGGGTTTCCATAAAACTCTAGGAAGTGGATGCAACTATAGAGTTTTTAGGGACCCATATAGAAGTAGAAAAATCTCTTTGAACATGTTCTCTCTATGTAGCTATATGACACCTCAATGTAACTGATCTAGGTGTGAACACTATCGTTGGAAGCTATCTATAATCTTGAAATTATGGGGGTGTATGAACCCTCTATACTAGTGATGGATGCCACAACTGTGGCTAAATCTAAAGTGGAAGTGGAACTAAAATTGTAAAAGAAGCTAAAGCAGGTGGAAGAACAAAGGCTGGTGACTATAAGTTGGTAGATGGCTCTAAAGTGGGGAGTGGTGAATCATAAAGAACTCTAATAATTATGATAAATTTATTATCATGAATTAACTTCATGCATCTATGAAATGTAGAAGGTACTGCCCTAAGTTTCTAAATCCATGGTCAACGAAGTAGTATGTCAAAAACTCTTGCATTGGGAGCTATAGTGAATGGTGTTGCCACATGTATAGGGCCAACCTATAGTGGAAGTACTATCTCACCCAATGAACTATGTATATTCCCACTAAAACCACTGATAACTATGTTTTTCAGAGTGATATCCTACTCCGAATAACTTAAATGCTATAGTAGTGTCTAGGTGCACATGTTAAGGTTAGAACCATTACCAATAAGTACATTGTGAATAAGTTGATTATGAATATGTGCTCTAATAAAAAGTGCATTATAACCTATATTATCCTCCATAATCTATCAAAGGATGTGCTCTGATAAAAAATATATCAAAGGCTTGGCTGTAACTCTGGACTCATACACACCGATCATACCTCTCAAAGGATGTGCTTCAAAAACTGAAGGTGCCTTGTATGTAGCTGGTGGAGGATGTGTATGGTATGTATGGTGAACACCTGATGTATCCTATTTTTCCTATTTATAATGTTGTGTAAATGGATTTGAGAATATTTTTAAATCTTTATCTTGTGTTGGCTTTGCCTTTGGAGGCTTAACTGAAGTTCCTAGATCAAGTAGATTATCATCTATCAAGTCATGTATCTTATGTCTCAAACTAATGCATTTGTTTGTTGTGTGGCCTAATTCCATATGAAATTCACAAAATGCATGATAATCATATCCTCATGGAAGAGTCTTTGCTAGATATGCTTCTTAGATAGGAGAGAGAGAGATGTGATGTTACATTCCAATAACTACTGTAAAACCTTGGCTAGAGAAATTGGTAGATTGGTAAATGCATGATGAGGTGGTGCTAATAAAACTATGAGCTGAGAGGGTTTTAAAGATGCATTAACTATTGGTTGATTATGATTCTTGTTGTCATTTATTTTGACCTTGTATGGGACTTTTCTTGTTGGTTATGTCTGAGATACTTGAATACCTAAGTTTGCCCATTGAAATTAGCTTGACTTCTCTTCCCTCAAGTGTATGATATAATTTGATGAGTGAAGAGAATATTTTGAACATAATAGATTCATGTAATAATGGAAGAAGAATCTATTCGAATATGTCTTATAGCTCTTGATTAGCCATGAGGCTAGTTAGATTAGCCAAAATTGTCTTGTAACTAAGAGCATAATCCATGAGGGGCTCATTTGATCTTTGTTTATACTATGTAATATGTGCATAAGAAACCCTATCCCCAATGTTCACACTAAAATGTGCCAGGAACATGTTTTCTAAAGGATTAAATGTAGTGACTGACTGATTTGATAGACTATAAAACCATTCTAATGCATAATCCTTTAGACTTCATGGAAATATATTAGTAAGTATCTAGTCATTGGGTACATAGTCCAAGCATGTTACATGAAAAGATCTCAAATGTGTGTCTATATCACCCTTACCATCATATAGAGTGAGCTTGGGTTAAACAAAACCTGGTGGCAATGGAGTAGAAGTAATGTGACATGCCAATGGTGTATATAGTAAAGCAAAAGAATCTAATGCCTATGTTTGTCTAGAGAACCTTGATCTAGATGTTTCACCTTGGATTGAAGAGATCTTATCTCTTGCACAAGGGCTACCACATCAAGAGATAGGGATGTACTAGTTGTATCTAGTGGCATAGAAGAAGGTTGGGCTACTATAGCGGGTTGTTGAGACATAGTTGCCACTGTAGTGTCATTTACAACTAGTTTCTTTGTTGTTTGAGAAGGTTGACTATTATTAAATTTTTTTTGTTTCTATTATAGAATTCTAAGCATGTCATCTTGAATATATAGATGTTTGGTTAAGAGCTCTTGAAGGTTTCCTTTATCAGTTTCATCAAGTATATTGGGCTAGTGTTAAAGTAGGAAAACAGTGTGAAGATTATTTTTCAATAAGTTGTAATAAGTAATATGCTAAAAAAGGAAAGTATTGAATATAAGAAACTCAAATTATAAACAATAGTTAATTAGAATTTATGCAAAAAGGATACTAAGTGTACTAATGAGTAAGGTGATACCTCAAGAAACAAATGGGTGCTAGTATATACAACTAAAGATTCTTCAAAAATATTTTTGAAAAATACTAAGAGTTTTTTATTTTGAAATTGATTTTTTGAGTTTTATATGTGACTAAATTTTTAGAGAATGATTTGAATAGTATTGAAAAGTAGATGGGAGTTTAGTTGATGAAACTAGGGTTTTGAATAGTTTTTTTTTAAATTAGTGTAATAATTTGAAAAGTTTAGATAAAATTTGTAGAATTTTTCTTGAAATATTTAGGAAAAAATAGAAAATATTTATAAAATTAGCAATATATTTTTCCTAATGTTTGAAAAGTGTTTGCATGCATAAAGGAACTAGTATGTGCAACCAGGGTTTAAAAAAAAGTTGTGATAATTTTGAAATTAATTTATAGATTTATAATTTTTAAATATATAAAAAATAGGAAAATATGGCAAAAAATAAAAAAATAATTATCCCTAGGGTTTTTAGGGTTTTTGTGCAAAATTTGAAGTAAGTCAGGTCACCAAATATTTTATTATTTTTATAATATTAGAGTTTTATTCTTAATTAAATAAATAGGTCTGAGTAAGATAAATCAATGAATAATACGTAGGAATTAAGATACTGATTTGTATAAATATATTTGCATTTTGAATTTTCTAAATATAGCAGGAAGTGAGAGAAAATAGAACTTAGCTTAATCTGAATGATCGAGACTGAGACAAGGTTTGATACTAGAGGAGCAGAACTAGGAAATAGTTGGGAATAGGTTCCTAAAATTCATTTATAGATTTGATAGGAGTTCCAAAAGTGGACACCCTACTATCTATCACTGTAATCTTTTTTTGACATTGTTTTCTAAGTGGTATGAGCTTTCTAGGTTCTGTTCGGTATGCTTGTGTTACCCTGTTTGTGAAATTTTGAGGCCTAAAAGCCTACAGAGTTCATTGTGCATTTAATTTAAATCTTAAAATACCTAGGAGCTCTCTATGCTTAAACTTGAATAGAAACTTGGGGAAATAAGAGAGGGGTTAGTGTGTAAAGGATACATTGGATGCACTTCACACCCCATGTGTGGGTACACTGCCTACATATTAATACTCCAAAGAAGGATCAAGTTAATGTAGTTATCCCTTTGAAATGCTTGGTGAAATTATGTATATGAATGAAATTAGATGAAAAAATATATGTACTTTTATATGGTTATGGACTGGTGTGAATTCTTGAAATGATCTTAGAAGGTTGTATGCAGAGAATAGAGAAGAGTGCTTGCATGTACTTGTATTCTTGCTTCTATCCTATAAATGATTGTTAACCCTTCTAAATGGAATTTGAATGGACTTTTATATGGAAACTAATGATCATAGGTTAAATTAATTTGTGTGAGGTCGATAGGGAAAAAGATAAAGATCTAAAAGAATTTGACTATTAGGACCAAAAATGAACTTGGACAACATCGCTGGAGATAGGACACCCTAAGTTTTAGTACTCCTATCTAGGTTGGGTGATATTGTCCTAAGGGGATGAATCTGGGATTGAAAGGGCTAAATGGGTCTGAAAGAGCTAAGTTTGAAAGGCTATAGATGACTAGAAATTAGTGAAAGAATAGCCTAGAAGGGTTGTGTGAGAAAGACGGACCTATGGATTGGGTGTCATTAGCCAAGCTTAAGTCATCCAATTTTTTATTGTATAAGACTATAATATATTGGTGGTGATTTAAATACTCATCTCTTTAATTGGGCCTATGATGACCATGAACTTCAACCCATGAGGATGGTCTTTGTGAACAAATGTCAACTACCTATATACTATGTAATAGAGGATATCAATGATTTTATATTACATCTGTAAGTTCATATTCTGACCATCGATCAGTGGGTTATCACTTTGAATTATGCCTTGAAGTGAGTTGCTATATTTTATTGGGAAACTCATCAAGATAATCAACTATAAGATAATGATGTTTGTGAACTCGTGATCAATAGATTTAAACTACCATAATTCATTTAAATCGACTAGCCATTCTTACAAGAAGGAGAGTAGCCCAAGATGCATGTACAAATGTGTTAAAGTTTGGAATGAGGAACATGTGGCACCCAAGTACTAAGCTCACATTTTTCACTACACACTTGCACCACTACCTGTAACATGGTACATTCACCAGGAGTGTAGGAGAGAAACTAAGCATCGGGCACAAGTACAGAGTGATTTCATAGAAATTTTTGTCTTTGAATATGAAAATTTGATAGTTCACAATGCATTAAAAAAACTTAAGTATTTTTTATGTCATGGGTGTCTGGAATATTTGAGCACTACAATAGAATTAAATGCATAAAAAAATTCAGCCACGAATCTTAACTTGACACTTCAAATGTATAAAGCAACTAATCCTAAAGAACAAGTTGTGGCATAGCCTTGTCAGCAAATCCAGGATGAGGTAGAAGACATTGAAGATTATGATTCTGATGCTAATTTAGATTTGGATGATCTATTTAAATCTGAGTGACCTATATAACTACTCAAGGACACTAACACAACACAAATTCAAGATGATAAGCTATGCAACATCAAAATCCTAGAATAGGAAGGTGGAAGGAAGATTCAAAAATATATGGATGAAGGAAAATGAAATATTTATCAACAACCTCTCAAGAAGCATGTGACTAACATCAGAATAGAGGAGGTTCCAAAGCTCATAAGTGTTGGTGACTATTGGATGAAGACTAAAATGTTGGAATTCCTACAACTTCTGAAGGATTACCAAGATGTTTTTCCCACCAAATTCTCCAAGGTTCAAGGAGTTGATCCATTTCTTAGGGAGATTCACATCAAATTAAAAGAGTGTTGGTGACCAATCAAGAAAAGGCCATATAAAATGAATCCCAATATGAAGCTAAAGGTAAAATCAAAATTGGATAGAATTCAGGACTTAGGGATAATCTATCTAGTAAAAAAAATTGACTAGGTAAGTCCAATGGTAGTTCAACCCAAGAAGACAAGAGAAATTTGGGTATGTGAGGACTACCACATTTTGAATGATGCCTACGTAAATAATGTTTTCCCAATACCATTTATAGAAGAAGTCTTAGAGTTTGTCATAGGGTGCATGGTATATTCATTTATAAATTGGTTTAATGGATACCATTAGATGCCAATCGCAGAGAAAGATCAATTGAAAACAACATTTGTAATGGATTAGGGTTTGTTTGCATACAAAGTCACTCTATTTGGCCTAAATAATGCACCTATGGTGTTCTCACATGCAGTGGTCACAACATTTAAGGATTTCATTCATGATTTCCTTGAAGTATGCCTGGATGGTTGGACAGTCTTCTCCTTGTTCAATTAGCATTTTTCCAAGCTGCACATGATGTTGGAACTATGTTGAGCCTTGTGTATCACTTTAAATTTGAAGAAATGCTTATTTTTTACACCTTTTGGTGTTTTACTTATCCATGTTATTTGCAATGATGACATTTTAGTTGATCAATCTAAAATTGCATTAATATTGAGTATGCTACCACTGGTTAGTTCCACTAAATTGTGCTCTTTTTTTGGGCATATAAGATACTACCAAAAATTCATCAAAGGCTACATAATGATATCATATCTACTATAAGCCTTAATATGTAAGAATTCTAAGTTTGTATGAACATATAAATGTTAATAAGATTTTATTGAGCTGAAGTAGTGACTGGTTACTATGCCCATACTTATTTTCTTAGACTGGACTAAGCCATATTATGTACATGTAGACACTTTGAGCATTGCAATTGGTGTTGTACTTACATAGCCTAGATATTTTGCATTGGATCATCCCATCCATTTTGCTAACCAAAAATTATCTGACACAAATAAAATTTATACAACCACCAAATGTGAATCATCGGCAATTATGTTTGCACTTTAAAAATTTTAACACTATCTTTTGGTGACACCAATCAAAGTTTTCATAGACCATCAAGCCCTATGATATATGGTCAACAAACCAATGTTAGGAGAATGAATGTCTCACTGGTTGATGTTATTTTAGGAATTTTAATTCCACATAAATGTCAAACTAGGTAGAGAGAATATGGGACTTGACCACCTCAACCATATTTGAAATGGTGAAAATCTTGAAGAACGACAAGAAGATTCACTTGATACGCATCTCTTCCATGTCTCTGTAAACCTTGAAAATTTTGAATGAATTGTTAACTTTCATGAGCAAGGAATCTTCCCTATGTACTTTTAGGAACATGATAAAAATAAATTTGTGACTAGAGCATTGCCCTATACTATCATTAATGGATTGCTATATCACTTGGGAAAGGATGAAGTCCTATGCAGGGTTGTCCTTGAATATGAATGCCCTCAAATCTCAAAGGAAGCTCATCAATGAGTCATAGGAGGATATTTTTTAGGAAAGGTTACAATTAGAAAAAATATATAGAGTAGACAATGGTTGCAAAATTTATTCCAATATGCACATAGAGTTGCATAACATTGTGATGTCTACCAATGAGTGGGAAAACCACTTTAGAAAGATGAGATGTCGTTACAACCCATACTAGCAAAGCATCCATTCAAATAATGGGGTATTGATGTCATTAGACCAATCAACCCACCAAGTAAGCACAACAAGGCTAGGTATATCATCACTATGATAGATTGTTCACTAAATGGGGTAAAGCTACTGCTAGACCTAACTATGATGTGAAGGATGTAGTGAAGTTCTTATATGAAAATATCATTACTAGGTGTAGATGTTTGATCAAACTAGTCATCAATAGAATAAATCACTTCCTCAATAATACTATAAAGGCTTTAACTGAAGAGTTTATGATTTCCAATCATAAGAGAACTACCTATCATCCACGGGAAAATAGCCAGGCTAAGACTTCAAATAAGGTACTGGGGAAAATGCCCAATTTTTTTTATGTTAAGTGGGATGATTGGGAAGATCATATTCCTATGATTTTATGGGCATATCTCACAAATCATAAAAGGGATACATGATTTACACCATTTTAGTTAGTGTATGGTCTAGAAGTAGTGATGTTAATGGAATATCTAGTACCTAACCTATGCATTGCTATAGTTATGTACTTAGGATAGTGGGAATCTCTTACTAATCATCTCCTATAACTAAATAGGATGGATGATTTTATATGAAGAGCACCATGGAGATAAAAAATACATAAGCAAAGTTAGAAAACATGACATGATAGGAACCTACATCACAAAGAATTTCATAAAGATCAGCCAGTTTTGTTATATGATAGCTAGTTCAGAGTATTCCAAGGTAAATTGAAAATAAGATGGAAAGGGACTTACATTATACATGATTTGATGCAATAAGAAATGGTAGTTTAAGGAATCTCCTGGGAATCATATTACTAGGGTGAGTAAATGGCTATAGGCTTAAGCCTTACTACCAATAGTCTATTGATCTCATTTCACAAGATGAGTGGGTGCTGAGTAGCACCATGTAGATTAGGATTTTCTATTTTTCAAGTTTCTTGTGTGTGTTTTTTTTATGTTTTTTTATTTTTAGATGATCTCAGTAAAAACATTTGTGAAGTACATAAGTCAAGCATCACATGCACCAAGAGTGTATAAGAAGAGCCATGTGTATAGCCAAAAAATTTAAAGAGGAGAGACTAAAAAATATTAAGTTTGGGAAAGAATTTGAAACATCACATCACCAAGATATCCATTAGATAGCATTCATCCACTAGATATAAATGCAAGAGCCAAGGGTCGATAGATGTGATCTTCCATAAATCAGTGGCTAGTCAACATCAATAGCTCATACCTCTCATATGGACACCCAAGGGCATAAAAACATAACTCCACACATTCACCAATGACTAATTTCTTTAACATCTAGATCAAAAATTGATTCACCACATTTTCCATTGCATTCAATATGAGTAGACAGCTAGGCATGGCCTCAATGTGAAAGCTACGAGGCATGAAATCTATAAAAACTAAGTTTGAACTCCACATTCACATTTCATACTTAGCATATTTTTGAGAGCTATAGCTATCAAGAGCCAAACCATTTCTATTACATAGAGCATTCAAATTTCTTCTCATGCCATCATGGATATTTTTTCCCTAATTCAACCTCTATTAGAAGCATAAAAAGAAGACATGGGCATTGGCATGGTACTTCGATAGACAAAATATAGTGATCAAAAACCATTATAATACCTCACAAAGTTGATCAAAATATCTTTTGACTAAACCATATTGATGCTACATAACTAATCACCCTTGTAGTTCCCCATAGATTCCATAATACAAATGTTGAGCACCTGCTTTGAATGCTAAACTTTAGTGACATGGGTGAAATAGTTCAAGTATTAATTAGATGATATGATTATGGAGCTATCTATTTGGGGTTGAATGAGATGGTTTTTATTAACACATAGGCCATGCCCCAAGATTTGTGCATGTTTATGTGTAAAGATTATTTATTGGTCTACAAGACCAAAATACCTCTAATTTTACCAGAAGTTTAGGACCAGTATGTGTGATAAAAATAAGGGATCCTCATTGATGATATTCTAGATGAGCTTGTACACATCCCCATCTAATGCATCACCAAATGATTTTAAAAGACAACTAATTTGGTTAAACAGATACCTAAGGGAGTTGTGGACAACACTCATAGGATGATCCACCAAGGTGAGTAATTCAATTGGTATGAATATCTTTTATAAGAGTTAATTACAAACACTAATAAGTGCCATAATACTCTAAAGTAGACCTTCTAGTATCAGTTCCTCATCCTCCTTTTCTTAATGTATTGGAAATCACCTGAGGGGGAAGTGCACCGAGATATGGACTATTGGCTAGCACAATAGTTTTATAACATCATATGGATGAAAGAATAGGGAGCCTTTTCTCATGAGGGAAAGTTCAAAGCATGGTGGGAGGAGTGCTTGGATCTCATCACAACAAACCCTTGAGGCCCACTATATGTCATCTAGTATCTAAGATAACATGTCAATGTGATGTTATTACCAAAGGGAGTTTTCATTATGATATATAATTTGATGTTCTCACCCTTCAAACCAATTCCATTTTTCATCACAATGGATATGGCATAGGTTGAGGTGGCTAGATAAAAAGAGCATGTAGAAAGGTGAGCAAATTTGTTTCAATCCATACCATCAGGCACATACATTTTTATGGTGAAAACATCAAAATTGGCATATAGTTCACAACAATAGAAGGGTAAGTGCAAAGTAGACCCTCATTCAGTGTCACCTCCTCCAAAGTGTATAACACACAACATAATAACATGGATAGATGAACTAAATGTGCCATAAATTATTAGGTCCTAAAATCTCATGGAGATGGGAACTGATGCATATGAGGTCTACTAAGTCATGTTGGTAAACATGATGGGGGAATATGACAAGGAATAATAAAAGGACTTCTTTTGGAAGGTGGAACACATGATGCAAATTTAGAATCAAGTTCCACCAAACTTATGGATAGAACTTCTAGATCATCCATCATCCATAATTATGGATACAATCAAAGAAGAAGAGAAGCAAATTCAACATAAAATGGACTTCTTTTAGCCCTAATTTACACCCACATATGCATCAAATGTCATTTTAATACCCCTAACAAAAATTACACTAGAACCACTTATGCGTAGGCCTAGAACTTGATGGGAGATAAGAGTCTCCACTACTTTGGAGGAATGCACATTTGGTAGATCATTTGTTGAGTAAGAACCATAGTCTGCCCCAAAACTTTTTAAACCACCATGATGTAGGTTAATCATAATAAGCATAAATAAGCAATAGGTACCACATTTAGAGGTGCACCTAGATGATTCCCCATCATCACCGCAAGTGCAGGAGGTTGAATAAAGTGCACTGGAGCAGAGCTCAATTGAAGAACAATAGGTTGCAAGAGAAGAAGCTACTTATGTATCTTAACATAGGCATAGGAAGGAAGAAAAGAGGAGAAATAAATAAGAAGAGAAGTACCAGTAGGAAACATAATAAGTTGAGGAAGTAAAGGACTCCAAAAAGGCCAAGGATATAGAGGAGGATATACAAAATTCAAAATAGATGGCCCAAAAATCCCAAGAAGCAACCACCACACAACATAAAGCATAAGAGGAGCAGAAGGAAAAAAGAAGAAGAGGAAAAACGGAAATAAGATGTAATAATCCAGGTGTAGCAATAGGTAGAAGAAGATACCAAAATAAGGATGAACATGATGAAGTCATATGGTAATAACAATTGTAATCACAAGCACAAAGCCAAGCTATGAAAGAATAGGAACAAAGGAAGAAATAAGAAGAGAAACAATGAAAGAAGGAAGAATAAGAAAATAAGTAGAAGGAAGAAGATGAGAGGGAGAAAAAAGAGAAAGATGAATCCAAAGAGAAAAAGAGGAAAGAAGAAGAAGAAAAGAATAAGAAGGAAGAAGAAAATAATAAAAGAGAAGAAGAAGAAGAAAAGAATAAGAAGAAAGAAGAAAATGAGAAAAAGAAGAGAGAGGAAGAAGAGTGGAAGAAGAAACAAGAGGAAGAGGTGAAACAAAAGATGGCTGAGGACATTTTACATCAAGATAAGCTGGTAGGAGAGGCCAAAACAAAAAAACAATTACCATTCATGACGTAGACACAAACTCAGTAGCCACATCTTCCACTAGGAGATATATGGATTTGGGATGTTATAGTAGTCACTGCTTGGCATACCTCCTTTTCCCTTCTACTAGCCACCATGTCACATCAAGATCCTATAGTAATGATGAGAAAATTGGCCACTCTTATGGTTAGGTAAAAGGCATCTTTGGATGTCTCTCATCTACCCTTGAAGAAATAATTGGAGGGAACAACATGTTTCAAGTATCTATTGCATAGAAGGTGGCCTCCCTGGAATAAAAGCAAGATCAAACAAAGGATAAGAATGTGAAACTCAGGGCGTAGATGCATTAATCAATGAATTAAATTGAATATGTTTATCTAACCATTGCATCTCAAGTTATCGATGAACAAGTCATGTTGGATCATAGCAAGCTGATGGCCCTAATAACACAACTTTTCAAATATTGGTGTGCAACATAGAAACTTCATGCACTTGGAAACCTAGGGTACAATTTGAATAATGACAACACAACTTTGATCACTCTATTAGAAGAGTACCAAATTATGTTGTACATCACATCCCTCTAAATCCATCATCTCATACATAGTCTTCTTGATTGGAAATAACAGCTTGATAGCTCCATGTCCAACTCTAGTGCAGACTTCAACATAGCTATCATAGCCCACACAACCATGCATGCTCCAACTACATTGATCAATGAGACAAAAATTTCCCTCTAACAATCCTTCAATTCTATGGATAATGTGTAAGATTGACTTCTTAGTTGGAAATAAGATCCATGATGCAATGCATTTATAGGGGAATAGGCAAAAAGGCATGCAAAAAAGTTGGAACAACTTAGTGCAAAGATTTAGTTGAAGGTCAATAATACAAGGGTAGATTTAACTACCACTTGGAATGATCACCTAAAAGAGATAATTGGGAACTACACACCAATGTGCATCTAGATACACATGGTTTAGGAATTTATGTTAAATTGGGATGCATTCAAGACTGACTTGGCTCTATTTTGTAGTGAGTTGACCCCCATGATCAAAGTTTCTATGTGCCTACCACTCTTAGAATTATAGAAAGAGATTACATAGTACATGATTACTCAGGCCAAGGCTAAGGATCCTACCAAGTAGCCTTCTTCTACAAAATAACCACCTTCTTCTAGTTGAGTATTGCACACTACATAATTTTTGAAAAGTTTTGTAAAATTTTGAATAACTTTTTGTATTGGGGATGACTAGTGAGGAAAGTGGGGATAGGTTGACAACCAATTTGAAACATGAAAGGGTAGTAGGTTAGTATGCTACTTAGTTGAAAAATTGAAAGGGTGGCTAAGTAGTGTGTAAGAGGTGAAAATTGGAAATGGTGCCTTGAGTGATTATTATGACTCTTGTTAGTCTACCCAAATTTTCAAGCTTCTTCCCTCAATGCATAAATAGATGAACTTGCAATGTTGTCTTAGGTTGAGACAACACTTTAAGTTAGATAAAATATTGGGAGAAGAAAACTAGATAAGACTACACAGGATATTCCTTGAATATTTATATGTTATATATGTAGTTGTTAGCTTATATATTTTGTCTTATCCTCTCAGCTTGTGAAAGGATAGAAAATGAACATTCCTCATTTTGGCACCAATGAGAAGAATAAAAATATTCAAGAACTATAATTACTATATATATGCATTTTTATATGAATAAGTTGATGAACTTTTACTGAAATCAATATAAACTTTATGGTTTATGGTTATCGGTCATATTTCTTGTGTTTTTCCTTGTATGTTCTATCATGTTTAATGTTTGGTATAGTCTTATCTTAATTAATTTGAATGCTCTAAAAACCTATGAAGACTCTAGTTTTTTCTTGGTCCCTTCCAATCACATAAATAATTCATTTCTATCATGCTCCTATAATCATAAATTCTCTGTACCATTCTGCACAAAACTAGTAAAACTTAGTTATTCTTGTTCTTAGCATGTTTTGGTCAACTAGGAACCTATAATAACATGCATTGACTTAATAAATGATAAAAATAGAAGTGACACACTTTGAACACACTAAAAACTAGGGTACAATCTACATGCTTTTAAATTGATCAATCCTGAGACAAGTTGCACACTAAAATATTTCTAGAATGAGGGCAAAAGTCCACAAAGATTAGAATTAGAAGAAAGGGAGAATCATGTATCCAAAGATAGAATAAATAATAATGTGCTCCATTAAAGTAGATTTTATCAATTAATAAATCAATTGTGCCCCAATAGGGTTGATTTTGATCATTAATAAAAAATGGTTTACCCCTGTAGGGATGATATGATTTAATTTTTAGCTCAAATGTTGTGCACTTTTAGGGTAATCTGACAAGAAATAGCTAGAGTATATAACTTGGTACATATATTAAATGTGATTAGGTGAAAGCGTAGATGTTATGGTGTAATGGCTTCAAAAACACAAAAAATAATGCATACATGAATGCACAAAGTGATGAAAGAGATTAAAAGAATAATGAAGATGATGGAGCTAACCTAAGATACATCATGTATCCAAGCCCTATCTACATAGTCCAAATGGAACTCAATAAAATATAGTTGACCCAGAAGTGGGAAAAAATAGAATGAGGGATGAAGAAAATAGAAGAAAACTGATCAGTGTTTGATTAGATCCATACTGTATGCCAAGAGATGCATGTCTTGCATAGAATCAAGTGTGAGATAAGCCATTGGTACCTAGTTTAATTGGTGTTCTTGAGAGTTTTTCATCAAATTTATATTGACATTGAGACATGGATCCAAAGCACATAGTTCTTGATATAGAAAAATGAAATTATGCATCATAAGTATGAGGAACTTAGAATGACATTAGATTTCAATTATGCTGAGCTGGTTCAAATGTGAATACCTATAACTAAGGATAATTGTAAAAAATGACCAAGACCAGAGTTACAACTATTTACATTTAAGTAAAAACAAGACAAAGAAAAAAGAATACATAAATAAACCTAAATTAAAATCAAGATATGAGTAATTAGGATTCTAGCAAGAAACAAGAATGTACAAAAACCAAAGCAAGAACATATTAACAACATGAAATCAAGATATGAATAATCAAGATCTATGTGGACCATTAAGATATACTTGGAAAAGAAAACAAAAGAATAGGACCAAACAGGAAAAAAAAATCTAAGAAGACACAACAAGATAAAGAAAAATAAATAAATGAAGAGACAAGAAAGCACAACAAAACACCAATAAAAATCAAATAAACACACACAAACAAGCAGTTAGTCATAATGTTAGTGCAGTTTAAAAGTAATTATTCAGGTATATGTAGTAGAGATGTTACTTTCTACCACAATGTAACAAGAACAAGGGCATAAAATTTCCCCTAAATGATAGGGAAACAACACATAATAAAAATGGTGGGCGGGGGGGCGTGGTGGGGGAGAGGGTGTGGGGGGCGGAATAAGAAAAGGAAGGGGGTGTCCAAGCTAACTCCAAACATACAAGATAAGTGGATGTTGTCTACATAGTTCCATGGATTCATGGTCCAACATGAAATTTAGGCCAAATGTAGTTCTCCCAAAAATTAGGATAGAAGAAAAAGTGATGACCAAAAAAACTTGATTAATGTGATAGAGGAAAAAGGAAAATGGGAACAGTGTGGAAAAATAGCAAGCTAGTGGGACAAATGAGAATGGTCTTGTAAAATGGAAAGTATGTGAAGATCATAATATTCAAATATGTAAGATAATGTTTGTGAATTTTTTTGGGATCATTTTCTAATGTTTTTGTGTTTTTGGGATTAAGTAACAAAAATGAAATATTTATAAAATAATATGGTTCTCATAAGAATAGTCTAGGGAACCACCTAGCTAAGGAGGTACACATCTAAATGTAAGAGTTCAAATAATAGGTAAAGTTGGCTACAATGACACATTATTGAAAATAAGAGAGAGCAAGAAAATCCTACCAAGGTGAAAATACCTACCAAATAGTATAAACATAGAGTAATACACAACATGAGATCAAATGTAAAGAACCATGTAGCAGGTGAAAACCATACATTATGGTGTGTGTGTTTACTTATCTATAAGAAGAAGCTAAAAAATACTATCCACACTGAACTGATTTGTATAAATGGCATTGAATGTGTTTATAATGCCTATGAGTAATAATCAAGATCATAATTGGTCAAGGGATAAAAGAGTTTAGGTTAAAACAATCCCAAGACCTACAAAGGAAGTGGTTCTTAAATAGAATGGTCTAGAATAAATATGGTCCAAAAGAGGATCGTCTAGGGTGGGATAAAGAAAGAGGTTCTAAAGTAGAATGGTCCAAAATGAATATGGTCCAAAAGAGGATGGTCTAGGGTTGGATAAAATGTGTTCATAGTGACAATGGTCCAAATATTTCATTGTTCAGAGTCATGATAATAATATGGTTCTCAAAAGAATGTTTCAAAGGTAAGTAAAAAAAAATGAATATAGTCACAACATGGGATGGTCTAGAATATAAATATAAGATAAAATTCCTTAGCACAAGTTGTCCCCAAGTAAGGGGTCTTAGAGACAATGGTTTGAATAGCTGTCAAGCATAAACCTCTTAAGATCCACAATATTCATGGGATTTAGAATTTATTCACCATACAAAGTAGACAATCTATATGCCCCTGATCCATAATTTATCATGATAACATATGGTCCTAGCGAATTAGGTTGGAACTTACTTTTTTTCTTGTATTCAATGTTTATGTTCTTTTGGTTGTATTTCATGACCAAATCAATAATATCAAATTCCTATGGGAGAATACATTTGTTGTATCCTCTCCATAATTTATTTTGATAGGCTTGAAAGTTTCCTAGGGTAGATAAATGCTTACCATCAAGAAGTTATAGTTCTTGCAGCCTTGAGACTCTATACTCATTATCTTCAATATGCTCTAAATAAACTCATAATGAAGGCAACTCGATCTCAATCAGGATAATAGCTTTTATGCCATAAACAAAGGAGTATGGAGTGCCTCTTGTAAGGGTTCCATGACTAGTTTGATGATCCTAAAGGGTAGGAAAAATTTTCAAGTGCCAATTACAGCCAACATCATTGACAATCTTCTTTAAAATGGATCCAATGGTTTTTTTGGACACCTAGGGTTGTCCCTTGCCTTGTGGGTTATATGGCATGGATTTTTGGTGCTTGATTTTGAATTTTTCACAAAGGTCTTTCACATTTTTGTTTACAAAGGATCCACCATTATCAAATATAATGCATGTTGGGTTGCCATATCGATAGATGATATGGTAGTGAATGAATTTGGCAATCTACTTATTGATAACGTAAGTGAAAGAAATGGCCTCAATCTAATTAATAAAGTATTTGGTAATATTTAAAATATGTTTATGGCTATTTGAAGATGTTGGTTTTATTTTCCCGATGAGATCAAGGCCCCAAGTAGAGAATAACCATGGTGTTGTGATCAGATGTAGTGGTAAAGAAGGTGTGTGTATCAAATTTCCATGTTGTTGACATGTAATGCAATTCCTCACATAATTTTAAGCATCTGTATCCATTTTTGGATAATAAAATATTGTTCTTAGGAGCTTTTTAGATAATATTACACTATTGGTGTGGCCTCCACACATTCCTTCATGAACCTCCTTCAACGCTAGCTTGGATTCTCTCAAAGACAAAAAACGAAGTAGTGTTCCATCATAACATTTGCAATAAAGCATGTTTCCAAGGAGGGTATAAAAATCTAAGTGGTGAAGGAATAGTTTTCGTCTATTATTGTATAAGTCAGGGGGGGACATGATCATGGAAATAACTATAAAAACCTTTAAACTAGGGAAACTCAAGTGAGGGATTGGGACCAGCAATGATGCATACCCTCTTTGAATCTAGCATAATATGTGTAGGCTATAGAAGATTCTCAATCAAAAACTAATACTCTTTAGCATTGTTTTGAATCTATATAATTGACCTCATTGTTGTTATTACATCAGTATATCTATTTTTGGCCATTGGTATTTATTCAAATTGTAGAGATTTAAAATGAACCTTGAGATTATCCATATTTGATTTTAGGGTACAAGCTTGTCATCTCTAGTTTAATACTTATTAGTGGTCTAATTTATGATCAACTGTGAATCATCATAGACCATTAACTGCTAAATATACTAGTGAACCACAAGATGAAGTCCTACAATAAGTGCCTCATACTTGGCCATATTGTTGGTACATTTAAAATTGATATGGAATATTTTGGGAATCAAATCCCCTTATAATGTAATAAATAATATGATGGTTCTAGATCTATGATAAGTGAAATAACCATAAAAATATAGTTTCCATTGTTCAAGTTCACTTTTCTCTTCTTCCATTATCATGATAGAATCATCTAGAAATTCAAATTTGAGTGGTTGAGTGTCTATAATAGGGGCTTCTATAAGTCAATCAATAATAAATTGCCCTTTGATAGATTTCTAATTCTAATACTCAACATCAAACTCACTTAATAACATGACCCACTTGGCCATACATCTTGTGAGAGCTTCTTTGTATAGTAAAAAATTGAGAGGATCCACCTTAGTGATAATAAGTGTAGACACTGAAAGTCCACACAACATGGTTTCAAGTGTTGAAACACCCCTAGACCATTTTAGGACTCTTCAGGGAACAACCCTAATCTTTTGATTGTAAACCAAACCTAACTCAATTCAGATTGACCCACTAACTAACCCATCCTTTTTTACAAAACTTGACCTTGACCTTTAACCATCGATGGTCACCCTAACCATCGATAGTTATCCTGACTACTGATGGTCAGGTTCCATTGCCTAAACCACTAAACTCCCACATCACCCAACCTTGATTTCTTATAATTATCTCATCTTTATCCATGTGTGAGCTTGTGCATGATCAAGTTAAAATTAGAAAAACTAATTGAACCTACACTTCCACCTCTTCCTTGTGCCTATAAGAAGAGAGGATAAGGAGGTGAAATAGATCCATAGTTATCAATAGCTTCTATCATCAGCGTTTCTTTTTCAAGTTACTTCTTCTAGTGAGCCAACAAACCAATGAACCAACAGGCATTATAGATATCTAAAGTGATACCACCCATTGATCAATCATCAGGTATCATCTCTCTATCAGAATTACCCTAGTCTCCACCAATGAATTATCAACTAATCCACATCAAATATCATTCAGATCAATAACTAGTAAGTTAAGTATCAATTTTTAACATAAAGTCACTTTGTTGGTATTTTACAATCAACCCAACCCAAACCCGTCTCTTAGAATTGCATTCTATAACCTCATCAATTAGCCTTTTCTTAACTAAACCTAACCCATAGTAATCATCAACAATCACCCTAACCATCAACGATCTATCCCAATTATCAATGGTTGCCTAACCATCAATGGTCACCCTGACTGTTGATAATCACTATGTGACAAATAACTAATAAGCTATTTTACCCTACTCGACCTCAACCAAATCTCAATTTTAGACCCTCTTCCCATTCACAAACCCTTAACTTATTTTTTGAACCATACCCAACGTATTTATCATTAGTATTGACCCACTTATTTCTATAATTAATCAATTTCATATATTCTTTTATCAAGCACTTCTTGTATTTAATTTTAGTATCTTCTATTATTCATGCAATTACTTTATCTTTCAATTCTTTAACTTAATTTTTTAAGATCATGGATTGACATCCTCTTAGGAAGATCTTGCTTCTCAGATCTAGCTCATGTTAGGAAATCCACCCAACTATCTATCTAACCAACCATTTACTTTAGTGTTTTCTTATCTACAAGTCATTCATCCCTAGATAAAAAGGAACTATTCATAGTCATCTAATCAATGTGTGCACAACCAAATAAGGTATTTTACCATACCCATATCAAGTTTCTTCTTTATTTGAAGAACATTAAGCAAAAATTCTATTGAAACATTCTAGCATGCCTATTAGGACCTTAATTTTCTACTTGGGTTCATTTGTTTGCATCTAGGTGATCTTATTTTATGCTTATAAATGAAATTAATTTTGTTTTTGGGCTTATAAATTGACTGCATACATTAATTTATTTCATGATATCTCACATATCTTAAATTAAAGCAAGTAATTGAATCATAGTTTCACTCTTGTCACACACACAATACTAAATCATGTACACCAATCAAACATCATAACAATTTGACATAAGGCTTGATTAGGATTTCATCACCTAGAGGTCATCTTACCTTTCCCATATATCCTACTTGGATTTCACCACTAAGGGGAGAACCAGCTCAGCTCTCTATTTGAGTATAAACTCTGTAAATTGATATATACTAGATAAGCACCCGACACCCTTATCATTGTAGTGTGTGAAGTGAGGGGGTAGGCCTCAATACCAAACCACGTACTGATTTCTAATATAGATCCCTTTGAGATCCTAAAAAACCCTAAACAACTTGATACCATCCATATATTTCTATTTTAGTACATGTTCTACAAGCCAAAGTTAAATCTTAAATCACACATTCTTAAAACTTAAGGTATAAGCCAAAAGTGAGACTAAAAATAACCTTAGGGTTTAACGTGCAGTAGTGTGTGTTGAATTTCTTTGATCATTTTCTTGTCTTCTCTTTATTTGAGTTTTAATATTGTTTTGTCTCTTCTATTTTATTCCTAATTGCATGGTTCTTACTCATCAACAATGAAGAGAACAAGAAAGTCAAGAACCACCACCTGACCATCCAAATTCCTCTACCTCTTCATCCATGAAGTACATCTCTAATGCTGAGAGTTTTCCCCATCATTTTTAAAGTCCTAGTTTACCTCGATCAATTTCCCAAGTTGATCCAAAATTTATGACCTTCTTAGACAACAACCTTATATCTCTTTAGCATTATCTTAGTACCTTATCTTACCATACACCCATCTCAATTCTACCTACTGATCCACCTTATGGGATGCCATCTTGTATTATGGCTGACACCTCTATTTCAACTCTCACCACCTAACCAATAACTACCAAAGCATTTTCATTAGCCAACATCCCCTCTGATACAATCATATAAAACCAACCCATTTAACTTATTGACACCCAAAAACCTTATAACCCAATTAAGCACTTTTCCAACATTAGAACACCCCAAACTTACCTACCCATTCTCCACTTACCATTAGAGTACCCACTATCAGTATTGCTACCCTTCCTCTTTCTTTCACCACTTTGCTTCAAAGTTTGGTGATGTCCATACCTTCCACCCTTCCACCTATCACTACCAAAGTTATCACTTACGCCTACCTACTAATCCAACTATACCAACCCAACCTATCTCAATCCTCCAATAGGTTCCCATTACACCAAACCTCATTTACATTCCTAACCCACAAGGGCATGTACCTCTACCTTCAACCCAACCACCTTCACCCACTTACCAATATGTACCATCTACCCAACTACCAATGTCCATGTACCCATATGTGACATCATCAAAAACACCCATGTCCACATACCAATATGTGGAAACCTCTCAACCTCCCACCAACTATCAATATATTCCACCTCAACAACATGCACCCTACAACTTTGGAGGTACACAAACCCAAACTGATATGGTAAAGATGTTAATGGCTAAAATGACCACTTTGGAGTCATCCATCTCTGGTACCCATACCAGTTTATCATATGAAAAAATCTATAATGATCCTATTCACCCATCAGTCCCCATTCAATCATACCCCCCCCTCAGTGTGAGCTTCCCAAATTTACTAAATTTCATAGCAAGGAAGACCCCCAATAACACTTGAGAACATTTAGGCACACTTGCTATCTAATTGCTTATGATGATACCCTCCTCCATACCTTCCCTATGTCTTTATTAGGTTTGGCACTAGACTGGTGTAGTGTTATCACAAATCACTCCCTATTTTCATTTACCTAGCTGGCCCAAACTTTCTTAGACTAATTTTCTATAAATATCTCTAATAAGGTATCCATCACTGGTCTATACTCTATTCATCAATTTGATGATAAATCCATTGCTGATTTTTTGGCCCAATAGAGGAGTTTGATAAACCAACTATCCTTCTCTCTACCCCAACCCAAGGTAATTAAACTTTTTTATCAAGTGTGTGCCAAACACATCTCTTCCACCTTATAGGTTTAGAGCTTTAGGACCTTCGATGAAGCTTTCACCATGGCTTTCAAGCTTAAGAATAGAGTCATTGATGAGGGAAAGATCAAACTAAGAAATAATAATTCTACCTTTAAATCAACTAAGGATTCTTCTTCCAAGCCCAAAAATAAATCAAACACTAACTCTAAAAATAAGGGAACTACAAATGTGGTTGTTCTTAAGACCTCTCCTCCACCATCTATCAATCAACCCAATTATTTTACCTCCTCCAATCAAAATACTATGAACCAAAGTTGTGCCAATTAGAAGCAATTAATCCACTGGGGGAGTCATATGCTTTAATTTTGGAGAAGTTTTTGAAGGCCAATATCATACAACTTCCTCTTATCAAACCCCCACAACAATTTGACTCCTCTAGCCCTATGCCTAGTTGATACAAAGAAAGTGATTTGTGTACTTTCCATCGAGTCATCGAGCATGATGTTAGTAGGTGTAATACCTTCAATAATATTGTCCAAACTTTACTTAACAAGGGGGAACTAGTGTTGGATAACCCCAACACACCCCAAAATCAATCCCTTGATAGTTTTAGATAGCCCTTTCCCAATCATGTACCTTCCACCACCAATAAGAACAACAAATCAAATTCTTTTCATGAAGCCCATACTATCAATATGATTCTTGATGGGCTCATTTATAAAGAACCTACTACCCAACCAACTTGATCTTCACATTCTCCACTTATTGAGGTAGTGGAGTTACCTTCTCTTCTTTTGGAGACCCAATCAAAGGAAGCAACTATTCCCCTTCCTCCACTTATTGAGGTAGTAGAGTATTCCCTTTCTCCTTCAACTAAAAAACTAAAGGAACCAATCATCATCATTTTACCTTCTTCATCCATTACTAACACATCCACTCTTCCTTTAGAGATCATTCCCAAGGAAGATGCCACCCTACCTACACCTCTCATAGATGAATCATCTCTTGAAATATTCCAACCCTTTATCAAGGGAAAAGACCAAGTAACCATTTCTCCCTCTCAACCCCTGGGCCTATCTTTTGAATCCACTATCAGGGGACTCAAACCTATTTATAAATCTTTCTATATATTAGTTAAAAATTTAGACTTTATATTCTAGCCTAACATGGACCAGGCCACCTTTTGGAAGTAGCTTAGGCTCTCCTATATAGCTAAGAAGGAGCCTTTTTTTTATAAAACTAGCCTACCCTTTCCACCGCTAAATCCACTATCATCACAACCACACCACTAGACATTTCTACCAACCAAACCACAACTGAACCATCTAAACTAAACTCACCTAAAATAACCAAATCACCTTATGTCATTCTAACCAAACCCATCAAGAACTTGGGCATATTTCCAACTCATAATTTTACTCACCCATCAATAAAATTGGAGTTAACCTTGCCAAACTTATCAAGAAAACCCAAAACCAAGACAATAAATAAAGGGAAACCATCTAAGATCCTAAAAACTAAAACTTTGTCTCCTCTCTTTGCTCTACCTTTTATTTTGGGACCTCATCCCTCTACCTTAGTAGGAAAACAAGCCATCCCAAATAAAACCTGAAGCTAACCACCACTTTTAGTTACCCCTCAACTCCTTTCATCCACACCCATATTCAATAAACCAATCTAGACCTCTCATCTCACAAGCCAAACTACCTACCTTAAAACCTACTTCCTCCAAGTTATCGACCTCTTCACCAAAAACAAAGCCATCAACCAAAAATGTTCCTTTACCTAAAGCATCTACCATTCAACCTCTTTTTAAAAGGGCTTCCAGAAACCTATAAAACCAAGACCTCTATACCCTTGTCACCTTTGATTGAATCTTACTCAGCTATTTTTTAGAGGTTATTCCAAGCTTCTTGATTAACCTTACCTCCTATCAAACCATTTAACCCACTTGGTCTAAAATCATCTTGGTTTAATGGCCACCTAGTTTTCTCCTATCATACAACACCTGGAAATGACATAAAGCATTTCAAGGCTCTCCAAACCATAGTCCATCAGCTATATCAGGAGGATGACTTATTATCAGACAAGCTTCCCATAAACCCATTACCAACCCAATAACCTAAAACTATCACTCAACATCTACCTATTCCCCCACTCTCACCTCATAATGAGGAGGAACCATAACAATTTGCTACTCTAAATTTTTCATCAATCCATACTATCCATATGGTCACACGATCACAAAATAAAAAAAAAGATAAGGGGAAGGCTAAAGTATTCATCCCATGGTGTACCCTTCTTCTACCAACCAACCACACAACCAAATAAAAACATTTTCACCTTTAGCCAAACTTAAGGTGTCCATCTTGGGTACCTCTCAATCTAACCCTTATGAGTCAATATAAAGTCTAGTTTTGAAACAACATCACTAAATACCAATAAAAATAATCCTATATAAACTAATCTCTACCTCTCCCAATCACTATAAAGCAATGATTGAATCCTTGCAATTTATAGAGGTCTAATTAAAAGACCCTTAACCTCTAGCAGCTTTTGTCAGAGCTCTACAACTTTCCAAACTTATCACCTTCAAGGATTTGGAAATACCTTTTATCCATCCAGAGGATCTAGATCCCCCTCTCTTCATCATAATATACATCAACCAAAACTACATCAAAAGGGCTATGATTGATAGAGGGGCTAGTATTAACATCATCTCCTCTCTTGCCTATGATTAGCTTAAACTACCAAATAACATCATGTCAAAAACCTAAATCATTCTCTGATTATTCGATGACACCATGGATACCACTTTGGCAATGGTTATCCTTCACATTCATCTTGGACTTCATATGGTTTTTGAGTTATTTTATGTATTAGAGGGGGGATTATAGTATAATGTCTTGTTGGGACACAACTGAATCCACTCTATGGGCTATGTGTCATCTAATTTGCATTGATATATTAAATTTTAGCATGAAGGTCAAGTTGTCACTATACAAGTTGACCCAAACCCTTTCACAATGTGCAATATGACCTACCGACCCAATGACATTCCCCTTCCTCCATATAATAAGCCCTCATCAATAAATGACTAGCCCTTATCAATAAAAGATGAAGCTACACCTTCTTCTAATAATAAGGAATCTACTAGTTCTTCATTACCTTTATACCAAATCCACACAATATACCCCTTGGAATCAACATTCCAACATCTTTCATTGGGGGAGTATCACCTTTTGACCCTTGACACTTTTCGTACTCCTCAAGAGTATGGGAAACTTAACCAACTCGAGTATGATTCTAATATAGGAAACATCATTCCTTTTAGACCTCCTATTTTTAAAACCTTCTTCATCTATGCTGGACTTGACAAGTCCTTGAAAACTTATACAACTTCCTCATCTCGTCACCATACACCTCTGATTTCTACTATTTAGATAAACTAGCTTTTGCAAAGATATACCTCTATAGGTATGCTTAGAAGGGATTTGGCCTAGGATGGTATGAACATGGGTCACATAATTTTAATCTGATTAAGACCTAAAAATCTCATGATAAGTGTGGCCTTAATTTCACTCCACCTAATAAGCAAACCAACCCACCTCCAATCGCCATTATTGAGGAAGATATCCCATCCTCACCAACCATTTCTCCACTTGAAGGTGAGGATTTTGATGTTATCCCACCTAGATTTTTTTCCATCAATATGATTAGCCTCAAACCCCTGACCTATAAAAAGAATGGGGCAATCATAACCATTCCTCTGAATCATCTTGAGATGATAGAAGACTCTCCTACCATTAATATTGTTTAATGTTAGGATGATGATTTTATTCTCACTTACCTTGGTGCATAATATCACTCTATCAACAAATATGTCCCTCCTGAGACTTCAACTATGTTAAATGAATCCATCATGGATGTCAACTTAGGTACTTAGGACAACTCACACATTGTCAAAATTAGACAATATCTAGATCCTATTGAGAATTCAGACTTTTCTACCTTCTTCTAAGATCGTAATATAGAATTCACTTGGTCTTATAGCAACATGCCCAAAATCAACCCTACCATTACTGCCCACACCATTGTCACCAATCGAGATGCTAAGCCCATTTGACAAAAGCTTTATCAGATGTACCCTCGCATAACCCTTCTTATTAAAGAAGAGATTTAGCATCTTCTCTCTATCAATTTGATCCAACCCATCGACTATCCCTAGTGGGTCTCAAATGTCATTCCTATCACCAAAACTATAAAGGGACTTTATATTTTCATAGACTTTTGAGACCTTAACCTCACTTGACCAAAGTATGAATTTCCTTTACCAAGCATTGACCAAATCATTGATCTAACAACTAGCCATTAAATTTTATCTTTTATGTATGGTTTCTTAAGATAAACTCAGATCTTAATTGGCCTTGAAGACCAACATAAAACTATCTTCATTACCCCTTGGGGGACATTTTGTTATAGAGTCATGCCTTTTGGTCTCAAGAATGTTAATGCAACCTACCAACATGCTATGACCTACATCTTTCATGACCTCATTCATAAAATCATAGAGGACTATGTGGATGACCTTCTTGGTAGATCTAAGCTTTGAAAAGATCATTTGGATATTTTCAAGATCATCTTCGAATGCCTCATCCATTACTATGTCCACTTCAACCCCAAGAAATGTATCTTTGGAGTCTTATCAAGTAAACTTATTGGTTTCATTGTCTCTCTTCATGGAATCAAATTCAATCCCACTAAGGTGAAGGAAATTCTTGAGATGCCTCCTCCAGCTACCCTAAATCAACTCTGTAGCCTACAAGGCAAGCTTCAATCCATCCATCATTTCATCTCTCAATTATCCAGCCAATGTCAACCCTTTCATCACCTTCTCAAGAAGTATATATCTTTTAAGTGGAACCAGGACTTCCAAATGGCCTTTCATTCACTCAAAGAGTACCTTCTCTCTCCACCTATCCTTATTTCCCCAAAATAGGATCAATCATTTTACCTATACATCTCTACCATGAACCACTCCTTAGGGGCAATGCTTGCACATCGTGATGATTAGCATAAAGAGTAGGCCATCTACTATATAAGTTGAACGCTTATAGAGTATGAATCTTGGTACTCCAATAACAAGAAACTTTGCCTCACCTTGGTCTTTTTAGCCACCAATATCCACCAAACTCCATCACTGCCTTCTCAACCACAAGACCTTTGTCATTACCAATACCAACCCACTCAAGTACATGCACTCAAATCTATACCAAAATTAATGGATGGCTAAGTGGCTCATGCTTTTAGCTAAGATTGAACTTGAGTTCCTCTATAAAATTCAATTAAAGGGAAAGGCATTTCAAACCAATTGGTTGAAGCACCTTTGATGAGCAACCAACCTCCTCCCCTCAAGTTCCTTAATGAGTCCATTACTATCCTTTCTCAAGATGACTTTCCCTATCAATTACCATGTTCTTTGATGGATCAAAATGTTAACATGGTAGGGAAAATAGTATCATCCTTATCCCCCTAGATAGTGGACCCCTTCCTTTGTCTTTCAAGTTATATTTTGAGTGTACCAACAACATGGCCAAGTATGAAGCCCTAGTTATAGGTCTTCAAATTGCCTTAGCCTTTGGAATCAAAAAAATCAATATCTTTGGTGACTTCCAACTTGTGTTAAATCAAATAAATATCATATAATAGTGTAATAATGATGTTCTACAACATTACAAATAACCATTAGATGTACTATTAATGTCATTTATCACTACCTTATCCAGACTACCCCATGATCTATGAATAAGTTTGTCGATACAATGGCTTCTCTCACTTCTTAGATACTATATCTACCCTATGAATCTAAAATATATATCATTTTCCACCAGCTTACCAAACCTTCTTATATCAAATCCAACTCTCCTACAGTCCTTATTGTGGAGGAAACCCAACCTAACCTTTTGTACAAGTAGATCTTTGACTATCTCAACCTTACCATCACCCCTTCAAACCTTTTTAATAATTCTTAAAGAGAATTTATCCAAATCACCTCCCATTACACCATACTAGGATGAATTATTTATAAATGTGGATTTGATGGTCTTGTCTTTCATTACCTGCTTAGCCATGAAGCCTTTCATGCTATTAGGGAAATGCATGATGGAATTTGTGGAGAACATTTTAGTGGTTTAGTTGTCACTAAATGTATCCTTTGCCTTAGATGATACTAGCCTACCCTTAACCAAGACTATTATGATTATGTGAAAAAGTGTGTTAAATATCAATAGCATGCCAATTTACATCACATACCTAGCCATAGTCTTTAACTATCCAAGGATTTTTGGCCCTTCTCATAATGGGGCCTAGATCTTATTGGTGAAATCAACCCCCATTCTTCATAGTGACATCAATCTATCATCACTTCCATAGATTATTTCACCAAATAGATGGAGGTTTCTTCCCTTATCTCAACCAAGGTCAAAAATATCATCAACTTCATCAAACATAACATCATATGCCATTTTGGTGTTCCTCACAAGATTATCACTAATAATGGTAAATATTTTAAGAACGAGAAAGTTCAAGACCTTTGTGATGAATTTGGAATCAAACTAAGTTTCTCATCACCTTATCATCTTGAAACTAATGGATAGGTTGAAGCCTCTAACAAAACTCTCAACAACATGATAACTAAAATGGTCAATGTATTTGGTCAGGACTAGAATTTACACATCCCTTTTGCCTTATGGGAAAATCATACTAGCATCTGAACCCCCATGAGTGATACCTTATTCTCTCTTGTGTTTGTAATGGGGGTCATCCTACCTTTTAAAATATAAATTACCTCTCTTCACATATCCTTGCAAGATAACATTTCTGAAGAAGATTACCATCAACACTGTTTAACCCAACTTGAGCTACTTGATGAGTGTTATTTAGTCACACTCACCCATCTTCATGTCTATCAAGATCGAATAAAATGTGCTTATGATAAACACATTAGAGTATGAGAATTTAATATTAGAGACCTCATCTTAAAGGAAAATCAACATGTGACCAATATGGAGAAAAGCAAGCAGGGCAAGTTTTCTTTCAATTGGCTTGGACCTTATATCATAATGCACAAGTATGGATCAAGAGCTTATTGGTTGTCTTCTCTCTAAGGCATCCTAGAACCTGAGCCCCTCAATGCTTTACACCTACATCCCTTATTTTTTTAAATAGGATTGATTTCACCTTTTTGTCTAACTTAAGCTCATCCCTTGATTTCAAACCACATACATCTCCTTATTTTAGGGACAATCAATTAAAAGCAGAATCATGTGGTTATCCATCAAAAACATAGCCTAATATTAAATAATGGGTACCATGACTCTACCCATGGCATGATCCTCATGGTACTTTCTTACTCTACCCATGGTTGTAGTCACCTAAGCCTCTTTTACATATCACTAACTTTCTTATATTTTTAGTCTTGCCTTCATAAAGGTTAACCTCTAAGCTGATATAAGTAAGTCTATGTCATAAAAAATAAAAAAATCAAACAAAGAAATCAAAATCATATCCAAAAATAATCATGGGTCATTTCTAGCAATCACAAACTACTCCCTTGAAGGATAGTTACGCAAACATATCAAAATTGCTTAATATAAGGTAGACTGCTCCCTTAAAGGACATCTGTCAAAATCATTAAACAAAGCATATAAACTTAGACCACTCCCTTGAAGTATGGCTGAGTAAAGAATTTGTCTAAGCATAGTAATTTCTTGGACACTTCCCACATTGATCAACTTCCCTGACCCTCCCAAGCAAAACCAAAATAGCAAAAGACCCATTATCAAGCATCAACAAAAGCAACATAATTTTAAGAGCCACAATTAGCTCTCATAGGTAGAATTCCTACATCGATCACTATACACCTTATATGACATAGACTTGTTTATATTGACTCTTTGGTAACCTACAAAAGAGGCATGTTAGTCTCACAAGAAGGTTCCATCTTCATCCATCTCCCCCTTATAAACTATCAGCAGGGTATTTTAAGCTCACTTGACATTATGTGATCAAGACACATTTTTAACCAAATAAAAAATGCTAATGTGAAGCATTAAGAGGGCTTAAGTTCCTTAATCCAATCCAACTTTAGGTTTGTTTGAGTCCTTAATAATGAAGAAACATTATGTCCTCTTCTTATCCTCTCATATTGGTTCATATATTCACTTAGACATTTTGTCTCTTGATTATCTTCTCTTTCTCACATCTAGTTTTGTTATTAAACTTACTTTATGTGCTTCACCATAAATGACCATAATCATAACCACATCACATAATATCATCATATCATCACCATCACATTATCATCATATCTTGAACAAAACATTAGCATAAACCATATCCATGAACATAATCATTACCATTAGCATCATATTAACATCATAGCATCCATAAATAATGAGGAATAAACCATTTTCACCACATGTCTAAATATAAATGAGGAAGCATATAATCATTAAATTTTAGCATGAACATCATAATTATATCATCATCTCAAACATAAAATTGCATCATCACATCCATCATCAAGAGTCATAATCATAAAGGTCATTAACATCACATTATCATCATAATCACATGAGATAACATCAATCCATAACAAATCTCATTATATCATTAGCCATCCATAAATAATCATCACTTAAACCATAATCATGCCATGAACATCAACTATCAACATCACATTCATATCAAGATTAAAACCATAAACATCACTATTACCATCACATAATCATGAGCAATAAAATATGAACCATGACATGATAAACCATACTCATATCAAAATCATCATGAACATAAACAAGAAAGAGACATATCATCACATGCCTAACTAAGTGCATCCATATCAACATCATCATAAGCATCACCATAACATCTTAAATAATCAACATCATAACCATGGACCACAAACCATAAACAAAGATCATATCTATAAAATGTGAGTCTATAAATAAACATCATAATTTGTATAATCATGTACATATATGTCTCAAAATAAATATATACATTTCACTTCATTGACTCACAAGCTGATATCAAAATCATACACATCAAACTAATTAATGTCTCATATCAAAATAGGCCCTTAGAGCACCACTACCTCTTGACACACTAATGCCTCCTAATGCATGTCCACCTGAGTTACCTACCTATCCTCTCACAAACATAACCTACTGACTTGGTGTCACCATTCCAACACCTCCAACAATACCATCTTTGTACTCACCCCATCGAGTTTCATTGGGGTAACACCTAAAGACTATGGACTCATAATAGTAGATCTCCTCCACTATAGCTATGTACTATGCCATCAGGATAGTACCCTACCCAAACCTTGACTATCTGAAATCCAAACTACCATTTTAACTTTTAATTCAAACAACAAACCTAAAACTAGGTCAAAACATACCAAGCATACCCATAACCAAATAATAACAAAATCAACCAAATGCATTCACTAAATTACATCTACTCTATCAACTGAAAACAACCCCTACCTCATTCCTCGACCATCATCGATGAGGAACTTTGGGAAACATGGCTTGCTAATCTCTACCATGCCCATACTACATCCTCATCAATCCAATGTTTGACAAACTTAGTCAACCTCTATCCCACTCAGTCAACCTCACTCAATCACTCACCCTAAATCACAAGCTTTTTTCATACAAAATGATAAAATCCTCTCACCAAAATTCAAATGACCAAATGAGCCAAATAAGACCCTCGATAATATTTTTGGCTATGCCTTATTAGGGTTGATTCTTGAACAATGATGGTTAGGGTACTACCAATGGTCGACCCCAACAAGTTTGACTATCGATGATCAAAATTGTGAGGTTTTCCCTTACCTCCAACCAACTTTTCACCCAAAATATATTTTTTGGTACATAACCAAATCAAGTACCTACCCATGGAGATTAATTTATCTTCCCACCTCAATAACCACCATATCACATTATCGTAACCATATTGGCATAAACTATC
Source organism: Torreya grandis (assembly GCA_037957365.1). NCBI lineage: Eukaryota > Viridiplantae > Streptophyta > Pinopsida > Cupressales > Taxaceae > Torreya > Torreya grandis. Next base: position 998,810 of record JARHVA010000487.1, read on the forward strand.
ACATAATTTGTGATGACATTGCCTTGGTCCTTTTGATCACATTGATTACTTGCCATGTTGAATAGTTTTTTTTTTAACTTGTACTACCTTGCACACACCTAACCAATTTATGTCTTCTTAGGAGAAATTCCTACCTTGGATAACCATGACCACACTGAACTCATCTAGGAGACTTACATTCTTAGGAGAAATTCCTACCTTGGATAACCATGACTACACTGAACTCATCTAGGAGACTTACATTGACAAGTGTAACCCAACCATCAGATATGATCATGTGGTCCACTTGTCACTTGTCCTTCTAACATTGACTTATTTTTTTTACCCACTATATTAACCTAGTCATTTCATGATATTAGATATCACACTTAGTCATACTTTATGCACGTGTTTTCACTTTAATGCCCCTCTTATTACCCACCTCATCTCCAACTTAACTACTCATCAAACCCACACCTGATTCCATTTTACCTCATCATTTCCTAGTTTGAGGGGGAATACCTCCTCCCACACTTGGGGAAACTAAATGTTTAACCTATAATCCATTTTTGTTTTACATGTTGCTAATACAAACTACATAACAAAAAGGGGTAAATGTAGACACCAAAAATACTCACAACATGGTTCCAAGCGTCAAAACACCCCTAGACCACCTTAAGACCCCCTAAAGACCAACCCTGACCTTTTGACCACAATGTAAACTTAACTCAAGTCAGATTAACTCACTAACTAACCCACCCTTTTTAACCCAACTTACCCTTGACCCTCAACCACCAATGGTCACCCTAACCATCGATGATTATCCTGACTATTGATGGTCAGGTTCTACCACCTAAACCACTAAACTCCCACATCACCCAACCTTGATTTTTTATAATTAGCTTATCTTTATCCATGTGCAAGCCTATGTATGACTGAGTTAAAATTAGAAAATCTACTTGAAACTACACTTTCACCTCTTCCTTATGCCTATAAGAAGAGGAGAACAGGAGGTGAAATGGATCCACAATTATCAAGAGATTCTATTATTAGAGTTTCTTTTTAGGTCACTTCTTCTAGTGAACCAATGAACTAGAAATCATGATAGAGATCTAAAGTGATACCACCCATAGGTTGACATCTACGTACCAGTACTTTGTCAGAATTACCCCAGAATCCACCAATGAATTATCAACCAATCTACCTCAACCATCCTTCATATTAGCAATCGATAAGCTAAGTATTTATTTTTAACATCCAATCACTTTCTTGGTATTTCAAAATCAACCCAGTCGAAACCCATCTCTCAAAATTACATTCTATAACCTCATCAATCAGCCTTTTCTTAACCAAACCAAACCCATATTAACCATAGATGGTCACCCTAACTACTAATGGTCTATCCTAACCATTGATGGTTGCCTAACCACTGATGATCACCCTAAATATTGATGGTCATTATGTGATAAATAACCAACAAGCTATTTTACCCTACTTGACCTCAACCAAATCTCAACTTTAGACCCTCTACTTGTTTATAGACCCTTGAACTATTTTTTGAACCATGCTCAACCTATTTATCATTAGTATTGACCCACGTTTTTCTATAATTAGTCAATTTCATCTATTCTTTTGTCAAGTACTTCTTGTATTTAATTTAATTATCTTTTGTTATTCATGCAAGTTTTTTATCTTTCAATTTTTGAATTTAATTGTTTAAGATCATTGATTGATATCCTTCTAGGAATATTTTTCTTCTTGGATCTAGTTCATGCTAGGAAATCCACCTAGCTATCTATCTAACCAACCATTTGCTTTAGTGCTTTCTTATCTACAAGTCATTCTTCCCCAGACAAAGTAGAACTCTTCACAATCATCTGATCAACATGTGCACAACCAAATAGGTTATTCTACCATACCAGTATGCATTTAATTCTTTCTTTTAAGAATATTAAGTGAAAATTATACTGAAACATAATGGTTTTATTATTCAACATATAATGTTGTAGCTTTTGGGTAGTGAAAACCATAGCTAAATGCACTTTCTCAATAGTCATATAATTGTGTTCATAAGACACTAGTGTGTGTCTTAAATTATAGACTACATTTTCTTTACCTTGATTATGCCATTGGGCAAAAATTTCCCATAGTGCATGATCGATTGTTAATATGTAAAGAAGTAGTGGTTATCCAGGTGTTGGTGGTCTCAAGACTGGTGGATTAGCCAAATATGTTTTGAGCTTTATAAATTCTAATTGACAATCTTCATTCCATTGAAATGTGACCCCTTTCTTCAAGAGATTTGTAAATTGGTGGCACTTATCTACCAATTGAGAAATGAGCCTGTGTATAGACTATATCTTTCCTTGTAGGATGTAGAGCTATTTAAGATTTGATGGTGGAGGGATTTTAACAATGACCTTAACCTTGGCAGGGTTGACTTTGATCCCTCTTTTTCATGTAATGAACCATAGAAATTTCCCTAAAGTGAAACCAAAGATACACTTCTTTGGATTTAGAATGGCTTTATATTCATAAAGCCTCTCAAAGATTCTTCATAAAACATAAAGATGTCTAGCACATGTTCATGATTTTACTAGTATATCATCAACATAGTCCTCAACAATATCATGCATCATTTCATGCAAGATGACAATCATGACATGTTAATATGTTGCTCTAGCATTCTTCAATCCAAATGGCATGACTTGATAACATAATGTTACCTATAGAGTGGTGAACACAATCTTGTTTTGATCTTCTTAGGCTATCTTGATTTGATTGTATCTAAAAAATTCATCCATGAGGGATATCATCTCATACCCAAGAGTAGATTCGATAATCATGTTGATGTTAGGTAGAGAAAAATCATCTTTATGGCATGCTTTATTTATATCTCTAAAATATATACAAAGACATATACCTTGTGGTTTTTTGCTGACTATAACTATGTTAGATATCCCTTTAAAATAGTCAAGTGGTCTAATGAAGCCTAATCCTAATAACTTATCTAATTCATCTTGTACCAAAAGGATGATGCATGGATGCATCTTTCATAACTTTTTTTAACTGGTTTAACATCTAGATGAATAATAAGGTGATGCACAACCAAGTGTGGGTTTAAGCCTAGCATGTCTGAATATGCCCATATAAAAATATCAATAAAATCCATCAAAATGGATATAATGTGTTCGTGTTCTTCTTCAGTAATGGAAACTCCAAGATAAACAATTTTGGGATCATCATATGTTCCCAAGTTTACTTCAACTATGTTTTCCACAAGGAGTGTGAATCCATCTTCTAGAATTATAGGTAATGTGTGATCGTGATCATCTTCTTCTACTATAATTTCTTACTATTCCTCCCAAAGCTCTGGGTAATGTGATGAATCTAAATCCACCATCTTAGGTAATGGCCAAGTAGTAAAAACCTATAGAAACTAAAGATCAAGATGCTCATAAATTTGTTGTTGTTTTGAAGAGATACTTATACTAGTTATAGAGCAAGGACTTGATGAACCTTGATTATCCTTTGGGGATGGAAAAACTTTCTTGTTTGAGAGAGCCTAAAATAGGTTTTCACTCAAGGGCTTGTCTTTTTATTTACTTTTTCCCTGATCAATGATTGCCTCAAAGAGGATTTCACCTGAAGATATCAATGTTTTATCTTATTCATGACCAAGAAAGTTTGCGTGCTCTCCAAAGTAGGTAGAAGGATCCAATGAAAAATCAAAGCCTTATTTGTGATCACCAATGGGAAATCCATCTCTAAGGCCTAGATACTTTGCAATTAATTATTTATTCTAAAATTCATCAAGGTGTATGACCAAATTTTTTTGGTCCCAATCAATGAATGCGGGATGGTAAAGGCATAGGGAACAATGAGGTGTTAAGGTCATAATGGCATTTTGATCAAATAAATCTAAGTTAGTAAGCTCATCAAAAAGGTTATAATGAGATGCTACATCACTACCATGAGTCTCATCGCTACTTGATTTAGAAAAATCATTATAGAAAGTCATGAGGTACCCCCAAGTAGTATGAATCTGAGACCATGAATCAAATTAGGTACTACAACTGATAAAGGTTCTTAGATTCCTTGTGCTCATGGGCCAAGGCCTTTTCTTGTATAATAAAAATTATCCATGATCTAATTAGGGATAGGATATCTTGGATTTTGAAAACAATCAGTAATGTCATCAGAATATAATCAATCTCCTTTAGTGAAAGCCTCTTAATAATATTTTAGTAAAGTAGTAGGTATAAATACCATAGGTAGTTTCCATTGTTCTTTATTTTGTTTCCAAATCAAGTTGGGTCTATTTTGTATTTTGTAAGGTTTGGGTTTACCAAATGTTTTAGGAGACTTTGGCAACTTAACAACATGGAAAGCATCCTTAAGATGGTATGTGTAAATGCCTACATCTTCTATAATAACCTATTTTCCAAGAGTTGAGGGAAATGGATCAACCAAAGTGGAAGAAAGGTCACTAGGGTTAATATAATTAGATGTAGATGGATGAAAAATTGTTTACTTATTCTTCTTTGTAATGAATTCAGAACTAGGATAATAGTTATAAATATGGAACTCAACCTTTAAATGTTTACAATATTGATAAGGTTGTTTATCAGTTGAGATAGTGACCTTGATCCTATCATGGGGAAACTTAAGGCACTGATGTAAGGTTGAGAAACAACATGTACTTCATGGATCCATGGATGACCAAGAAGAGTGTTATAAGGTAGTTCAATATCCATAATATGTAATAAATTGTGGTGGGAAATAGACCCAATAATGATTGGTAAATAAATTGTACTAAAAAAATCCCTCTTATCATCATCATAAGCTTTTATGGTGATCAAATCTAGATGAATGTCCCTCGCAATGTATCCCAATCTCTATACTAGCTAAAGAGATATTATTTTTAGCCTCGAACCATTATCTATAAGAACCTATTTGATCTTATGGTTTTCAACGATTACCTCAATGTACAGTGGGTTATTATGGTTTGGACCAAGGGTGTGCATGTCTTCTTCATCAAACATTATCTATCTAAATGAAGACAAATATCCCATAAGGTTTTGGAACTATTCCCTATTGATATAATTGGGAATAGTGGATTATTTTAAAAGGTCATTTGAAATGGTTCTATGGACTTCAGATGTATGCAAGATATCCAAAATGGAAATATATGAATGTGTTCTGATTAGTTAGTCCAATAGACTATAAGGCTCTTCATTTATAGGACAAGATGATTTAGTCTTGGCTGGCACAATATTTGGCTTTGGATCCAAAGGCACAATGTTCACGTTGGGCTCAATAAAAGAAGAGGACAAAGGGACCTGAAGGGTAACTCATGAGAGTCTAGTTACAATTATGCAACCTATAGGTGGTAAGGAGCCATTATAATTATAAGACAAAGGAAAAGGGCCTTAGAGAGTGACTCATGGGCATTTAGTTGCTTTGGATCAATTTCAAGTCAAAGAGGAGCCATTATAATTAGAGGAAGGATGAGGTCTAGAAATAGTAACCCATGCAAATAGAGGAACAATAGAATTGCATGTACTTGATGTGGCATTACTAAAGGGATAGGGTGTTGGCCCTATAATAATGGGTCTCATACTTTGAGGAATACGAGATGGTTCACATGTTTAAATAGTAAAAATGGTAATGTGGATTGTAGAAAGGCATCTCACATTGTTGTTATAGTCGAAGGCATGTTTTTGTAACCCAAGTTATTAGCATGGGTATTATGATCATGATTATGCTCATGTTGATTATGATTTTGACCTTGATTATAGTTTTGATTATGCTGTTAATTTTATCCTTTGTTTTGATTATTCTTTGGTTATTGTTGATTATGTCAAGGAAATGGATCTTTATAGATTCCCATATCCTAATTAGTTCAACTTTACCACTCTCAATTAGGTCTTCAATAAGATGTCATAATTGGATGCAATGATAACTACTACGACCAATAACATGATGTAATTTTAATTATTCATTTTCCTTATACCAATATGGATTTGGTTGATCTTGATTAAATGGCCTTGGTATAGGCCATACAATTAGGTTAGCTACTACAAGATTTTGGAAAAACTATCTCAATAGGATCTCCCAATTTTATAAAGACTCTGAATTGATTGTGGAATGTCTTCCATGGAGGAGTTATTTACAAATTGGTTGGTGGATTAGGGAGAGATGTTTGTATGTTTAGGGATGGTGAAGTCTGCACTATGTGTATGTGTCTTGATTCAATCACCCCATTCCCTACCATGTTTTTATTCTTTTTGAAGCCCTTAGGTTTCTCTTTCATAACCATTTTAACAAGTGATTAGGTTCGATTTCAACTTTGACCTTGCACAAAAATCTTGACAAGGCCTTTGGTGATAAATGACTTCTCAATCTTCACCTCTTTGTCTATGATTTATTCAAAAGTGTTTTCATAAGGAAGTCATATATTATGCATGACCTCAGGATGTAAGTTTTGTGAAAAAAATTCCACTAATTGTTTATCCAAAAAAATATGTTTAAAACAACCAACTAATTCTCTTCACCTCTATAAATATGCCATGAATATTTATCCATCATGTTGTTTGGCTTTGCACAATTCAACAATGGTCAATTCATGTTCAATTTTGTATGATAAGTGGTTGATGAACTTTTTAGATAATTAAAACTAATCCACAATTGATCCCTTAGGTAAATTAATTACCTGATCTAAATCTTGTCCCTTTAAACTTCACAAAAATAAATAAAGCAAGTAAACACTACTGTAAGCAACCTCTTGGCATAACATAAAAAATGCCTAAATGTGTTTATGAGGTTCACCCTTTCCTTTTTATTTATCAAATTTGGGTGCATCAAATTAAGATAGAAAAGGTATTTGAATAATGCTTAAATCAAACAAATATGGGCATATCTCATCAAATTTATACTTCTTTAATCTATTACCTGTCTCCAATTGTGACATAATCTCCTTCATGGAATTCCACTCTTGCATGTTTGGCACATTTATGGGTGGAATATAATTATGTTAAGATGGTATGTGTAGACACCAATATTGTGTCGACCCCCCCTTGGTCCACTTCTAAACATTTACACACTTTATTAATTTAAAATAAATTACTTATTTTAAATTAATGATATCACCCTAGACACCTCACCTTGGACACCTTGCCCTTAGACCATTTCTCACCCTATGAGTCAACCACGACCTATTCTCACTCCATCCTAGCCTCCTAACTAACTCTCGTGCCTAATAAACCCATCTTTTGATCGTTCTCCAATGGAAAATGCACTTGGTAGATGGAGAAATGGACAAAGGGCTAAAAATAGCCCTTTTACCCATTCTCTATCTGTCGATGTCAGTCAATTGTCGACCGACACCGGTGGGATCACCGACGTTGGTTACATAAGCTAGACTCTAACCTTGAGTTGCCCCTTGGACTCTTAGATATCGACACACATGCTCTGAGACTAAGCATCAGAATTCGACTATCACTCTCCAGGCTACAAAAACTCTGCAGAAATCACTCCAAACATTGGGTTGAAAACATTGCACGAGGTCTTCAACATCAGCCACAATAAGAATAAGCATCCTGACACCCTTGGATCTTCACCAAAAAGCTAAGTATTCTTCTAGTCTCCATTTCAAATTTATAGAATAACTTGGTATTAGTTTCTATTTACTACTTCTGAATACTGTAAAAGAAACCCAACTTCTTCCGTGGAAGGGCTGAAAAGCCTTGCTCTAATTCTTATCCTCTTCTCATACCTATCCCCAACCTTTGCCCCTTCTCAGACCCTATTCACTGTCCTACAACCCTACACAAACCTTTAAGCTTCTAGACTCTTCTATCGACCATAGACATAACTCTGAAACCCGTCCAAGGCCCATTGCCCCTACCGACATCGGTAGCATAACTGATGTTGGCATCATTTACCAACCAAGCTTGGTAGGACTACCGATGTCGGTGACTGTGACAGACTGATTCTAGAGAAAAAGTACACGTTATCTACTTTCTCTTTCTTAGTCTTTCATCATTTATTTTTATTACAATAGTCTTTTTGTCAAATAGTGGACTATCATCCCTTAAGGAAGTTTTTACGCTTCTGGGACTGAGCGTGTTGCTTGGCAGTCCACCTTATCTTATTCTAACATTTTATTTGTTTAAGTCTTATTCTTATCTATAGGTGTTTCTTCCATAGCCAAAGAGGAGCTCCTACAATGCTTGGATATGTTGTGCAACTTAATCCGGGTAACGTACAAACCCCTGACCTTTAACTTTAGTTTCTTCTTCTTCTGAATATAATTAAAAAAAATGTAGAGAAACATTCTGGCACGCTCAATGGGACCTTGGAGTTTTCCTTGGGTTCATTTCTTCTAAAAAGCAAACTTTCATATAGTTGCATTAGGAAAAAATTATCTTCTTACATCCTTTTCTTCTATCTCTTTATTTTGAAAAGAAACCATTAACACAAGTTAAAAAAAACATCTTTCTTTTTCTTCTTGTCACTTATTGCCTGCATCTTAGAGTAGTAAAAATTCATACTCTTAACCTTTTCTCCACTTTTTTGCATCTAAACAAAACATTTCAATTTGGGTTAAAAAATAATTGCATTTCATTCCTGCTTGAATGCATACTTAGCCCACTCACTTAGTAATTAAAAAAGCATTATGAATAAATCATAGTGGACAAATGTTACACAACCAGACCACAAGCACATCAAATTAAACATTTAAACATACTTGAGATAAGGCCTGTCTAGGATTTCAACACCTAGAGGATACCTTACCCTTCTTGGTGATCCTACTTGGACTTCACTACCAAGGGGAGGACCCACTCTGTTCTATGATAGAGTATAAACTATAGGCAACATATATTGGCTAAGTGGCCTAGCTCAGCTCTGGGTTCATGAAGTGAAGGGAGCAAGCCCCAGCACCAGGCCATGTATTGAACCTAACATAGATTTTTGAGCACCAAAACATAACCCGAAACCAGCCATAGACTTCCTCTTTAGGACCCGTTCTAAAAGCCCAATTTACAAACATATTCTTCTAAGGCATAAGCCACCATGACTCTAAAATTCATTCTTAGGAATTTAACATTTTAGAGGTTGCTTGCCATCATCTATTTTGCTATTTTTTATCTAATTTTTTGAGCTGATAAGGTCACATTATTTTGAAACAACTCAAAATTTCTTTTTCTTCCAAAAACTTTTAATTTTTTGAGTTTCTGGAAATACACAGAAACTGACATCAATTTTTTCACCGACGTCGGCAACTCATCCTCACCAACATCAATTATTTGACCGACATCGGCAACATATCCTCACCGACATCAGTTTTTCCACTGACGTTGGTCACTGTCAACAAATTTTCTTTCCAAATAGCAAGCTTAAAACATGACTTTTTTGTTGTTAAACACACATTCTGGTTTTCTAAAACAAAAACACAGTTTTTGGAACCTGAACCCATTTTTCATTGAATGGTTTTGACACACAATCAAGCCAACTCTCTTGTTGACCACACAAGGCAACAACCACTCCCACCTTCGCCTTTCATATCAAGTCACCAAATGGAGTATACTTCAGACACTGAGCTTACTCCTATCCAACCAACCCCAAATCAACCTCCAATTGTTCTCAAAGGAGATCAAGACTTTGAGAGATTCCTTGACCTCAATGTCAAGGCTCTCCAACACTATCTCCCTAGAAGCCAAACGTGAGATCCTTTAGGTAATCCTATTTATGGGATAGCAACTTCCTTAGTTGAAACAGCAATAATATCAACAACATTTGTTACCCAACCTATGGCCACTCAGGCCATTGCCTCGACTAGTCACCCAACCATGGCCAATGTTCAAGATTTGGCCTCTCCTTCTATTTCTAGACCTACCTCCATCAGGGTCTCTGTACCCCCTCAACCACAAACAATTCAACCAAGTTCTACACCATTCCAAAACTTGATTGTCTCTATCCCACCCACTCTTGCACCTATAAACATGAGAGTGGCTACTCATCCTTTAACTAGTGTCACCACCATTCAACCACCCTTGGCAACATCTAGTCAAGTTGTGCCCTCTAACTTCATGGCACAAGCCCCGTTGGCCTCAATATCAATCCCTATGATGAACTACCAATAAGTTGTGCCTACACAAATGCAACCAAGTATGTCATACGCCCCTCCCAACACCTTCCAAGTACCCTATAACCTAGGGGGTGCCCCTCCTACCAATCCATCAGCCGATCTAATCAAGATGTTGATGGATAAGATGTCCAACCTTGAGACATCCATTTCTGGTTCAAAAAATGTTCTTTCATATGAACAAATTTGTAATGAACCTATTCACCATTCGGTGCCTATTCGACCTTACCCTATCTAGTGGGAACTCCTAAAATTTACTCACTTTCAGAGTAAAGAGGACCCACAACAACATCTATGAGTGTTTAGACACGCTTGCTACCTTATAGCACATGATGATATATTATTACTTCACACATTTCCCATGTCACTTTTTGGTGCCGCCCTTGATTGGTATAGTTCTATTACCAGTCATTCTCTTTTTACCTTCACTCAACTAGCTCAACTATTCCTCGACCACTTTTCAATTAACATCACTAAAAAGGTCTCCATCATAGACCTATATTCTATTAGACAATTCGATGATGAATCAATAGCTGACTTTGTTGCGTGTTGGAGAGTTTTAATCAACCAACTCTCCTTTTCATAACCTCAACCTGAGCTCATTGAGCTCTTTTCAAGAGCATGTGCCAAGCACATCTCATCTACCTTGTGGGTCCAAACATTCCACACATTTGACGAAGCTTTCACCATTGTCTGAAAGCTTGAACTCCGTGCGATTGAAGAAGATAAGGTCAAACTGTATAGTAAAAATACTAACACAAAATCTAATGACCCTTCTTCCAAATCTTCCTCTTCCCATTCCAAGTCCAAGGGATCAGCAAATGCTGTGGTACTTAGATCATCATCTTCTACCACAACTAATCAATATGACCCCTCTACATCACAAAGTATTACAAGACAATTCCAACAATGATATGTACAATGCCAATATACTCCAATAGAAGAATCATACGCTTCCGTGTTAGATAAACTAGTCAAGTAGGGAGTCCTCAATCTCCCTCAAATCTGGCCACCACCCTAATTTGATCCCTGGCAAGCCATCCCTACATGGTATAGGGAAAATGACTTTTGTAACTATCACAGTGTCAAAGGTCATGACACGGACAATTGTAAAACCCTCAAAAATGTTGTTCAAGACATGTTGGACAAGGGGGGCCTTGTTTTGGATAACCCTAATACGCTGGCTAACCAAAACATAGACATCTTTAGGCAACCATTCCCTAACCACCCCCCAAGTCAAAATAATGTTCAGACCATGGCCAATGACCCTCAAGAGTGCAACATACGCACGGTCGACATGGTTTCTCCCTTCATTCCTAACCAACCTCTCCCACAGTCTGAAGAGGTTAGTCAACCTATTTCTCCACCACAGGTAGAAGAGCCTATTCTACCCATATCACCCCCACGACATTAAACACCTCCTCCACACATACTTCTACCTCGTGAGCAACCCATATTACCTGTTCCTCTTGCCCTGACCTTCCCTCTTCTTCTACCATTGGAAGAAGTTACCATTCATACCCCATGCCCTCATGTAGAAGGGGCCATAATCCCTCTACTTCACCCTTTAGAGGAGCCTTCCTCTCCTATTTGTCTTCCACCGATGGAGGATAGTCTTCCATCAACCCCGCTTTCACACGTAGGAGAGTCTACTCTGACCTCTCTAATATTGGAGGATGCTTTGATGGCACTAACACCGGTGGCCTCACCCTCATGCTTCTTATCACCAATGGATAATCATACTTTCCACACTCCTAGACCACACGTGGAAGGCATGATCATCCCTGCGCTCTACCTTATCGAAGAGCCACATTCTCCAATCCCTTCTCCACCGAGAGAAGAACTTGTCTCTTCACCCACTTCGGCTAAAGAAGATCCAGTTATGGCTCTTTCTTGCCTTTGGCCTCAGATCGCTACGTCTAACATGTTTCCACTCTCACAACCACCAACATCTTCTAAAAAACCAATTATAAAACCTTGCACAACATCCTCTAAAACATTCACTGAATTGGCTGAAAACTTAAGATTTCTCCATTCAAGGAACTTAGAACATGAGGCATTATGGGAGTGACTTAAAGCTCCTTATCTTACACATCCCACTTCATCTCATATTGTTGACCCTCTTGCCACAAATTATCCCAAAGTCTCCGATGAGGATCAAGCTTCCACTGCCCAATCTTCAAAAGCTTTATTGTCCAAATCTGAACCTATATCCTCACAGACATCCACCATATTGAAACAAGTTAAATCTCTCGGTGTTCACCCTATATTGAACCTCACTCACCCACAAGTGAAGGTAGATTTGAACCTCACCCTCTATAGTATCAGCCCTCACACCGTATTAAAGAAGGCTACTAAACCACATCGGAGAACTCCTCCCTCACAATCACCATTGCCCTCTATTTTGGGCCCACACCCTTCCACCTTAATAGGAGTGCTTCCTACTCCAACACTTAACAAAAACAAATTGCCTCCATTTCTCCCTTTACCCATCAAAAACATACTTCCTCCAAAAAATTTGGCACCCCTCATCATGAAAGTGCCATCTACGCAAGTGGCCACACCACCAACCAAAAAGGTGGTACAAAAAACTCCTCTTAAAACTCCTAAATAGAAGTTGTCGACCTCTACCACAACAACAAGTGTAGACCCATTAGTGGGTTCCTATGCTCTATTACTACTCCGATTGTTACAATCCTCTAGCATCACTCTCCCACCCATTAAACCATCCAACCTCTCAAATCAAAACCATCTTGGTTCGATGATACTCAAATCTGCCTATATCATCGCACTCCTAGGCATGATACTAAAAATTATTGTGCTCTCAAGGTTGTCATTCACCAACACTTGGACAAGGACACCCTTCTTGTTTAGGATTCTTTCAAAAAACTACCGACACCTTACTATGTCTCTCAAACCTCCTCACCTTCATCGGGATCCCATCATCAGACTATGGTACCTCTACCACCTTCTCCCGCTTTATTTGAAATTAACACCATTAATGTGGCCACCAGGTCACAAAATTTAAAAGATAAAGGAAAAGAGAAGGCTTCTATTCCTTGGACATACCCATTTTTCAAACCTTCTCAACCACCAAAACCCAAGATTTCTATCTTGGGCACATCCCAACCAACATCTTCTGGGGCAATTCGTGACTCCATGGTGAAACAACTTCACCAAACCCCTATGAAGGTGTCTTTTTATGACCTAATTCAAAGTTATCCACAACATCACCAAGCCTTAATCAAAGCTTTATAGGCAGTGGAGGTCTAACCTGAAGACCCACGACCACTGGCTGCTTTAGTCAAATCATTACCAACCATTGCCTCCATCACCTTCAGTGATTCTGAGATTCCAAAATACAACCTGGAAGATCAAGATTTTGCCCTCTTAAACTAAGCCTATTAGACAAAAGCTTCACAAGATGCATCCTCGCATTGCACTCCTTGTCAAAGAGGAGCTTCAACATCTTCTCTCCATCTCATTTATCCAACTCATTGATTATCTGCAATAGGTGTCAAACATTGTCTCTGTCACAAAAGCAAGTGGGGAATTCAAATTTGTACTAACTATCGCGACCTCAACTTAGCTGGCCCAAAGGATGACTTTCCTTTATTAAACATCGACCAAACCATGCCTATAACAAAAATATGAAAGAGTGAGATTTCAAAATTAGAGATCTCATCCTTAAAGAAAACCAACACGTGACCAATATGGAAAGAAGTAAACGAGGCAAGTTTGCTCCTAATTAGCTCATACCTTATATCATAACACACAAGTATGGATCAGGCACTTATCGTCTATCTTCTCTTGAAGGCCAACCAGAACATGAGCCCCTTAATGCCTTACATCTATGACCATTCTATTGTTAATCAAGTAATCATTCACTTGATGTTTAACTTGAGCTCATCCCTTGAGCAACCTTTCGTCATCCTCATTCCTATTCTTTTCAACCCTTTTTCCCTACAAACATTAGTTAACCCTTTTTTAAGCATTAATGCTTTGTCTTAATAAAAGGGAAACCCCTAAACCTCTATAGTCTGGTCCATGACTAACAGTTCTGTCAACACAAAAATATAAAACTAGGATGCCTAATAAAATATTAAAAGGTCATTAACTATAAATGTAGACTGTTCCCTCGAAGGATAGCTGCATTATTTTTGTAATTAGTAGACTGCTCCCTTGAAGGACAGTTATTCAAAGACATCAAAACTTATAAATCAAAACATAGACCACTCCCTCAAAGGATGGCTATGCCCAAATTTTTCTACATACACAGCACCCTCTCAGAATCTTCCCACACCGATCAGCTTCACATGACCACAAAATAAAACAACGTCCCCAAGTAGACTTTCCGCATTGATTAGTCTACCAAAAAAAAAATGACTGACAAACTATTAAGTCATAGACTTGCCTATATCCATTCTCAGGGTCACCTATAAAAGGGGCAAAGTTATCCCTGCTAAAAAGGGTTAAGCTATCCTCACCTATCACATAATCACACCTATTACCCCAACATACTCAAGGGACTTTGAGCTCACTTAACGTCAAATTATTAGAGTACTTTTCTAATAAAAACCAATGGTCAATGACATAATGCATGAATGGGGATTTTTGTTTACAAAAATCCTATCTAGGCTATCATTATGGTCCTTGTCAATGAAAGAGCAAAATGCCTTTCACTTCTTATACACCTTCGTCACATACAACCAAACCAAACCAAACCAAAACATATTCTACCCATTAACATAACATCATGATTTATTTAATGCAAGTACCAATTTGTGTTATGTAAATTATCATAGCCCATTCACATTAGTTTCTATGGAAAATAATACACATGGAAATTATCAATCAAACACAATTTATGTCAAGCATATACCATCACCAATATGGAAACTTGTTGAAGTATAAATAAACTCATTTCATTTTTAACATACAACATCACAAATATGGAAAATTGCTAAGAATGAAAAACCACATAACCTATGTTGCAGCATACACCATCACACAATATGGAAAAGGCTATAACATCATCATTTCAAAACATAACCAAACCAACCAAAAACCTCTTTGACTCCATTTTCCCTTTTGGGGAGAATTGCATTGGCTTGAGGCCCTTAAAATAGGGGCTATGTAGGCAGCACTTAGTTGACATGGGGTCTTCTGAGGTTAGCTCAGCCATTCATTCATTTGTCTACCTGATGGACCAACCATATAACCTTTAACCATGAGTTAACCTAGTCAAAACCAATCCATAACCTACCCTCTTCTTCCCTTTTTGGGAGAACTACATTGGCCTGAGGCCCTTAAAATAGGGGCTATGTAGGCAGCACTCAGTTGATATGGGGTCTTTTGAGGTTAGCTCAACCATTCGTTCATTTGTCTACCTGATGGACCAACCATATAACCTTTAACCATGACTTAACCTAGTCAAAACCAATCCATAACCTACCCTCTTCTTCCCTTTTGGGGAGAACTACATTGGCCTGAGGCCCTCACATGGGCTATGTAGGCAGTAATCAGTTGACATGGGGTTTTCTGAGGTTAGCTCAGCCATTCATTGGTTCATCTATCTGATGGACCAACTATCTCAACTAGCCCAAAATCATGACCAAAAAACCAGCCCTGACACTGTAGAAGTCACTTTAAACTTCTCATGGGGCACATTGGAGATCACATACATCTCCCTGACCACAACAAAATACACTTGAGATCACTTATATCTCTGACCGACTTGACCAACGACCTTAGAGATCATGACTATCTCCTCAGACCATGAACACTTTCAAGACAACTTTGCATTGGTTGTTTTGATTGCATATATGCTACCTCACAAATAGTTAGCAAATTGTATGTAACCCACATTACGACCCTGACACCTATTATCAGATCACACCCAAGTTAATCCCCAATATTTGTGACATTTTCATGTATTCTAGGAGCACTTCCTAAGCCTAGGATATTTAGAACATGATGACCATTGGAGGTATAGCTTTGATCGATTAACCCAATCAGCTACCACTAATAAGCTGAAGACTAGTTATTTTGGTTTTAGTCCTCCTCGACCATTGGAGCTATAGCTTTGATCGTTTAACCCAATCAGCTGCCACTAATAAGCTGGGCACTAGTTAATTTGATTTTAGTGCTCCTCAACCTTGTCTGTGACAATTTGACCTACCTATCACGTGAAGTGGTATACGCGCAATCTCCACTATTACAACGTTCACACTCCAACTTCACCCTACCCATCCACTACCTATCAAATCAACACCTGATTTCAGATTCCCTTCTCTTGACTCTCACTTTGAGGGGGAATACCTCATCCCCTACTTGGGGCAAACAACATCTATTTTTGTCTTACATTTCATCAGAATAACTAACAAAATAAAAAAGGGCAAATGTAGACACCAATATTGTGTCGACCCCCACTTGGTCCACTTCTAAACATTTACACACTTTATTAATTTAAAATAAATTACTTATTTTAAATTAATGACATCACCCTAGACACCTCACCTTGGATACCTTACCCTTAGACCATTTCTCACCCTATGAGTCACCCATGACTTATTCTCACTCCATCCTAACCTCCTAACTAACTCTCATGCCTAATAAACCCGTCTTTTGACCATTCTCCAATGGCAAATGCACTTGGTGAATAGAGAAATGGACAAAGGGATAAAAATAACCCTTTTACCCATTCTCTATCCACTGATGTCGGTCAACTATCGACTGACGCTGGTGGGATCACCAACGTCAGTTACATAAGTTAGACTCTAACCTTGAGTTGCCCCCCTAGACTCTTGGATATTGATGCACACACTTTGAGACTAAGCATCAAAATTCAACTACCACTCTCTAGGCTACAGAAACTCTACAGAAATCACTCCAAAAATTGGGTTGAAAACATTGCACGAGGTCTTCAACATCAACCACAACAGGAATAAGCATCCTGACACCCTCGGATCTTCACCAAAAAAGCTAAGTATTCTTCTGGTCTCCATTTCAAAGTTATAAAATAACTTGGTAATTAGTTTCTATTTACTACTTTTGAATACTATAAAAGAAACCTGACTTCCTCCATGGAAGGGCTGAAAAGCCTTGCTCTGATTCTTATCCTCTTCTCATACCTATCCCTGACCTTTGCCCCTTCTCAGACCCTATTCACTATCTTGGAACCTTGCACAAACCTTTAAGCTTCTAGACTCTTCTATCGACCATAGACATAACTTTGAAACCTGTCCAAGGCCCATTGCCCCTACTGACATCGACAACATAACTGATGTCGACATCATTTACCAACTGACCTCGGTAGGACTATCCACGTTGATGATTGTGATAGACTGATTGCAGAGAATAGGTACGCGTTATCTACTTTCTCTTTCTTAGTCTTTCATCATTTCTTTTTATTACAACACTCTTTTTGTCAAATAGTGGACTATCATCCCTTAAGGAAGTTTTTACGCTTTTGGGATCGAGCGTGTTGCTTGGCAGTCCACCTTATCTTATTCTAACATTTTCTTTGTTTAAGTCTTATTATTATCTACAGGTGTTTCCTCCACAACCAAAGAGGAGCTCCTACAATGCTTGGATACGGTACACAACTTAATTTGGGTAACGTACAAACCCCTGACCTTTAGCTTTAATTTCTTCTTCTTCTGAATATAATTAAAAAAAATGTAGAGAAACAATATGTACCCATATTTTTGGGGTGGTATGTGCCCCTATTACATGGATTTGTTATTTATATACACCCTATGATCTATGACTTTGTTTTGGTTAAACTTTGATGAGTTGATACTAGAAAATTATAAGAAATCCCTTCAAATTAAGAAGGTGAAAATTTGAACTAAGAAACACAAGATGTGAAAATAGGCAAGTATTCCTAAGTATAAAACTAAGCCCAAACTAGTAACACAACGCCACCATATGGTAATAAAAGGTAGTATACAATGTGTTCTAGAACTTAGAGCATAAACAATATGCAATGACCTAAGTTCACAATGATCAAATGATAATGATGAGTCTATAAATGACCTTCAACCCAAATGGAAAATTTAACCCAAGTTAACTGAAGTCAAGCAAATGGAAAAAATAATTAACACATTAACCTAGAACTTAGAAAGGTGAAATTCTAAATTTGAATTATCAATGGACTTAAAGATTTCTAGAAATTGGTTTAGACTCAAATACGCAACATAACTACATTATTTAGATAAAGATAAACATAATGTTTAAGATGAGGATTTGAATAAGGCAAAGATGATTTGGATTTGACTAGTGTAACACCTCCTTGTTCAAATAAAATGGTGGAAAAATGTGTTTGGTTATGATTTTTATTTAAAAACAAGTTTTAGACTCAAATCAAGACCAATTAAGTAAATAAATAAAGACCAACTAAAACTAACTAAATCACCCTAAGCCCTAAACTGACAATGTTTCATTATATTATTGAAATCCATCTATATACATGCTCTTGGGAAGATTGTAATTGTTAATCCAAAAATAAAAGTGCATGAGTTGGTAGGATATTTTACACCCCTTTCTCCTAAGATATTGTATGGTGACATGGACCTTCAGGTTACCCTGAATAAATAATACTCTACAATAAGTGGGGTTGTCTAAAACTTAGAATTTATGACCATCTAAATGTTCCCAAGCATGGATAACACTAGAGATGCAACACACCAATTGGATATATGTCAATTGGCTTATTTTGAAAAGGTCTTTTCCTTTTCACAACCACTATATCCATCAATTCCTCAATTTAGTGTGATGTTTGAATTACCTCTATGATCCGAGCTAGATTGCGACTAATAGAATTTTCTTAATCACTCAAGCAAACATCCCAATAGATCACCCTCAATTTGTATATCCCCCATGGAGAGGGGTTGAATTTAATGCAAGAGATAAAAACCTAAGTCAATTCTTCCCTAAAGAACTCGTGAAGAGACTATGAACTCCCCTCCATAAGCCAAATTGCATAAAATAAATGATCTAATTTAAAAGGCTTTAGAGGTTATTTTTAGATCACCCAAACCATACAAGTTTTGGGGAGAGCCTAGAAAACTTCCTTTTCACACCTTGGATAAAGGCACAATCATGATGAAAAGGCACTTTTGGTCACCTAAGTTCCCTATAGGGGATAGGGGAGAGCATACATGCACTTTTCATTTTGCTCAAACAAACTAATAAGCAATAGATGATTTGCATTGAACAACACTTCAAGAATTTTGAAATTTAAGTGAATGTCCATTTTATACACCAAATTCAAATGTTTAGTGAAGTTCTTGGCCCCTTGGCCTTAGTTTGTAAAAACTTTGAAAAAAATTCAAATTAAATTAAATAGACCATCTAAGTTATTTTTAAACACCAAAGGGAAGGTTCAATATTTAAACATGCTCATCTAGGTTCCTTTTAAACACCAAAGGGAAGGTTCAAGACATGATTATAATTAAAATTTATCACTTTTTCACGTGGTTCCTACATAAAAAGTTATAGAATTTTTTTAAAAACTTTGAATCATAATTTATGATGAAACAAGCAAGTTTGAAAAACATGATCTCAAGTTCTCTATTTTTTACACACAAAGACTAACGTCAGTCAATAGTGACCAATGTTGGTTGCAATACGACTAATGCTAGTCATAAATGGACTTATGTGATCATTAAAAGACTTATGTAAGTCATAAATAGATTTATTCTAGTCAATAAATACCAATAACAATCACCTATGAACCCTTAGGCAAAAAATATTTTTGACAAAAACACTTGTTATCCCAAGGTTAGTATAAATTCTCAAAAAGAAGCTCTTAGATCAGAAATATATGTTTAGATAGAGACTTAAAAACTCAAAATTATAAATACAACCTTGAACAAATATTTAAAATGTGATTTTTACACCATATTTTTTCCTACAACCTAATCAATGTCAGTTAGCCTTGACTAATGTTGGTCACCCAAAACTGACGTCGATCACTGTGTGACCTGTGTATCAATAAAAAATGTCAAAAACATGAGAAAATGAGGATAAAAATTGATGTTAAAGGATTTTTAATTACTTTCAAATAAATCTAATATTGCCAAAGTGTCTTCCTTGCTTTAATGAGATGTCTTGTCCCATCAGGCATGCCAAGATGTAGAGATGGATTACGAAGATGGTCAGATCAAGCATTAATCATGAAATCTAAAGAAAAATGCATAAGAACATAATAATCTAGGCCAATTTATTTAATGGAGTTTGTAAATGACAATAAAGAGCAATTGAAAGAAAACATACATACATTACCTTCCCAAGAGCATCCCACCATCCATAAGCAGCTCAAAACATGTTTTCCCCTTGATTTGGAGTTCATATCTTCATCAATGATGAATGATTTTCCCCTCCATCATCTCAAGATCACCAACTAAACTAGGCTCATGATATTAAAATAAATGCTATTCCCTTCAATGAAGCTATCCTATTGCAAATTAAACATAATAATCAACATAAACAAATGACTTGAGATAATTTTGCATAATAAGTTTACACAAATGAAGCTTAATCAAAGTGGTCTTGGCCCTCCTATTTATAGGATTTTGGATTTGATCAAGATTAACCATGACCATCCATCTTGAGATCAAAATGTGTGGCCATGGATTAATCCAATATTCCATAATTAATCCATAAATATCATCATCAATATTTGTGAGGAATGGGCATTAAAGAGGCATGGATAGCCATAATATTGATTTTTGTTGTATTTATGGCTCATGGATGCTACCCCATTGATCATGTCATTTGATGATGCAGATATCAGGAATCAATTTCTAATAAATTAATATTCAATAACTTTCATGGAATTCTTATTTAAGCTCATAATTTTGTTTAATTTGCCTAAGTAAGATTAATCATTTTAGTGCAATTCTTTAGAAATTGGTGCATAATTAATCAAACAAGTCAGAATATCATATTATTGGGTCATAATTTCATTGGGGATGAATTATAAGATGATTTTAGTTGTTTATGGATCAATATCCCATTTAGGACATTAACAACACGAAACAATACATGCACGGGTCATGTGCCTAAGAATTTGGAGAAAAGAGCAATCCAGATCACCAAATTGCATTTTTGCCATTTTGACTCAAAATGATCTAAGAAAATTTAATAATCATTTAAAATTAATTTCCATATTTATGGATACATAATCCTAAATCTACACTTGTATATGACAAGCTCAAACCATTTAGTGTGTTTAAGTGAGTTTGGCCTAAATTATGCATTTTCACAAATTTTGAGTAAGATTGACAATTTCAACACAATGGTGTTAGGAATTGGATGTCTACATGCACAACATATTAAATCAAAATTTTAATGCATTCAAATTATAAATTGAAAATTATATGGTTGTCATGAATAAAATTTTTTTATAAGGTGATTCTGGACTCACCGTATGCCACCTAAATTATTGTCTTAGGCTATGTGATCATTAATATATCATGATGGATAATATTATGGATCATACATATGTCATTATATCTATATGTACAAAAATATATAAATATGACATAGAGCATCATTTTTTGAAGCGAAAAAATCAATTTTACTATGTGTTCTCACCAATCTATGTTTTTGAATCAAGTTTTGTGAGGGAGATAGTAGATGTTGTTTCGATCCATGTGGGGTAGTCATAACATCTTTAATAATATGTAAAAATAAAAAAAACAACATGATCATGTAATATTTTGATACAATAGTTCCAGTAACCTCTAAGGATCTTCGGATTGTAAGATAACTCTTCTAGCTAGTCATGATTTTCACTAATAAGTGGCATTCTAATTGACAAACCATGCATGAAGTTTTTAGATGCCTAGAACTAAGAAAGTTACTAATACCATAATGAAAAAAACCAACCAATAATAAAAACTATAAGAATTATTTAGATGAATACATGTAGATATCAATAATAGATATGTGGTTGGTAGCACAAGAAACACTATAGGGAATTTGTTTGTGAATAAATTACATCAAATCAATCTTGTGTTGATATAATTTTTCTACACTAAACTAATCTCATATCCATTTTGTCTTAAGCCAATAATGTGAGATAGCAATGTCAATGAGCAAAGAAACATATGCACAATTTTAAATGTAGATTAAATGTAGTTCATCTTATAGAGTTATATTTTAAGGAAGTACTTCTTGAAAATAAAACAGAAACATGCTACACTTATGAGAGTGTTTCAACTCTATCTAGGATATTATGCTTATAGCAAATATGTAGATATATAAAATAAAAAAATTTAAGAACTACACTAATTGGATAAATATTTATCAATAAAAAACTAAAATTCAGACACAATACACCAAGTTGTGATTTAACATTAAATAGTAATTTGTAACTTTCCAAACTTGAGTGTAGGGTACCTCAGTGTGTATTATAGCTTCAATAACAAAATATAAAGTATCTGAGATACCTAAGATACTATTGACCATCTATACAAGCAATAAATAAAAATTTAAGTGGGTCAAAGCACAAACTTGGGAGACAAAAATTATGACATTCCCCCAACTTTCAATTTTTTTACAAAGGGTGTATGTCCTTTTTTTAAAATTTTAAGGCTCAACCTTGTGCCCAATCCTTAAGGATGTATACCCATCTATTTTTTTAATTTAATTTTATCTATAGATCAAACCAATAGCTCTTGAAAGTTTTTTCTCTCTCTTCACATTTACTTGTAGATTCATGTATGCACTTTGGATTTATGTCCTGCCAATGGGATTCGACATTCAAGTTGCTACATGTCAGGTATGTTGGTTTTTAGATTTTAATTTTTCCATTTGTATTTATATATATTTATGAAATTTGGGTTTTGAGGTTAGGTTTTCATTATATTCTCTTGCATTTCCTAAAAAACTATATTTTTATTTAAATCTAGATACACAAGTTTGACAAATCCATTACATGAAAAAAATGTCAGACAAAACCCCAAATAGTTTGATTTTGCACAAAAAGTTAAATTATATGAATAATACAATTTAAAATTTCAATAATTATAAATAATCATCAATGGTTTGCATCACTCTTTAGCTAGTAGTACACATATTTCACTTGCCAATACACTAAAGACTATTTTTAATGAAGTGGGAAATATAACTTCACAACTTGATGCAATGTTGCATCTAAGAGAGGCCATGAAAAAAATTTATTCCTAAAAATTATCATATGAAGATGTTAAGAAAAAAATAACAAAAGAACATGCGTGTGCTTTATTTGTTAAGCCTAGAACCAACCAACCTCCATCGACAAATTGCAAACATATTAGTATCGATTGGTGTGTTCATGAGGAGATGCAAAATAAATTTTGGGATAGGTGGTTGATGGTGTTTGATGAGCCTCCATGAAAAAATAATGAGGTTACCTTATAATTTTTGAGAAAATTATATCATGAATTTATGCTGCAATAAATTCCAAACTATTTTGACATGAAGGCCTCCCAAGGTAGGGGTGGTGGGTCTTCATTTGATAGATCTAGTGCTAGGCAAGACCAAAATCATCATAATCGAGCTCATAGAAATATAAGGATAATATCACATGCATTTATTCCTAAAATTTTTCATTTTAACATATAGATGAGCACCCTTAAAGTTATTATGAGTCTAACACAAGTTATGATTAAGCATGGTATGTATACATTGAAGACTTTTACTTAGCCGATAGATGGTACTAGTGCTAGTGGCACTAGTGTTGTTGGTGGTAGTGGTATTGGTGGTAGTGGTAGTGGTGGTAGGGATTTTGGTGGTGTTTTTAGAGATGCTACTATCCCTCCTCCTACTCATGTTACATTTCATGTGCATCATTGCACATCATGTGGGAGGAAGTGTATGGGACCTCTTCTTTAGGTGAAAGATACATAAATTACATTTAAGGAGACTAACATGATAGAGTATATACCACCTATAGATGATTCAATAGTGCATGTAACTATCATGCCAAAAACTAGCATTCTAGAACATATGTCACCTATAGATGCTTCAGCAACACATGACACTAGCATGACAGATACTATGTCAGATGTACTAGCTTCATCAACTCTTATAAGGATATATCAGTGTATTGTGTAGGAGTTATAAAATTTACCATTTGTATTTGATACACAATTATGTTTGTAAAATAATATTAAGTTTATTTTTTAGTATTTTTTTACTTAATTGACTAATTTATTTTATTGAACTTGTTATTTGTTGCTTGTATAGATGATTGGTGATATTTTGGGTAGATCAGTAGGCCTTGAATCTATTGTAGAGGCCGAAATTGGCATCAATTTACCCTATACATAGGTTTGGAAACTTTTAAATTACATATTTATTCATGTATTTTTATTGTCATTTGAACAAGAAACTATGTTTTAAGATATATATTATAGTCATAGATTTTTATTATGTTCATTGGGTTCACACATTATTCATTTATTGGTTTTATAGATGATGAGAGATGCTATGGGCACCCCTCATGGATGAGAAGAAGGTTTTGATGATGCTGTGACTACATCGAAGGATCCACTATCTCTGTAGTAGGTCATGATTCAGGGATGAAGACTAGTGAGAACACAGTAATATTGTTTTTAGCTTTAAGCAATGATATTCTACGTCATATTTACAGAACTGTATGCACATCTAAATATAATGATATATGTATGTTCCATAGGATTCCCCATTGTGGGTGCATATGTGGTCTCATATACCTAGACAACAATTTATATGGAATATGATGAGTGTATCATCATTTTTCAAAATTTTGGTCTTGAAAATTTTATCATTTTCAAATACAATTTTAATGCATTAATTTTTATATTTCATATGTTGTGCAAACATAGTAATTTTTAAAGTTTTTGGATGAAATAAGGGATGACTCACATGTTGAGAGGAGATTATCTACTTGTACTGAGACATCCAACACCCCTAAATCTACATCTATGCCAAAAACGTGCAATTTATTTGGAGGCAATGAGGAGCAGGAGAGCTAGTTGTTGTTTTAGGGGTCTAATTGTAGGCACAATCAAATTTTTATGCTGATATGGCCCACATTTTATGCCTATATGGTGCATTTTATCTATGTACATGTTATGGTATACATTTTTTCTTGATAGATGTCCTATTATTTATGTTCAATTATGACATAGAACTTTGCATATACATGTATATACTATTCAACAATATGATTCATTTACCTATGCATATTTTCTATTTTGATCAATTAATGTTTACACATATTATTGGTTAATGATCATTATTAAGTCATATGGGGTTAAAAAATCCACATTATTTTCTAAGTTAGGGTCTTCATCATTATGTATATTTTTCATTTACATGTGATATTTACTATTTACTTGTTTCATTTACATTTAATTACATATCAATTTGCAATTATGATGTACGTGATCTTGTGATCAATTTCATGGATATAAATATTATAAGTTATACTTGATGATAGTTTTTAGGAGGTCTAGTGATGTAAGAGAAATTTACTATTTACTTGTTTCATTTACATTTAATTACATATCAATTTCTAAATGTGATGTAAGTAGACTTGTGATTAATTCAGGGATGTAAATATTATAAGTTGTACTTACTCATAACTGTTAGGATGTCTAGTGATGCAAGAGTAATTTAATATTTAATTGTTTAATTTACATTTAATTAAATATCAATTTGTAATTTTGATGTAAGTGTACTTGTGATCAATTTCAGGGATGTGAATATTATAAGTTGTACTTGATCATAATTGTTAGGAGGTCTAGTGATAATGTAGGAACATCCTACCAACATGTAACAAGGTCCTTATTTATGTATATTAGAGGTCTTATATGTTGAATTTAGTCAATAAGAGGCCTCACTTGGCCTTAAAAGAGTGAAATATATATCCTAAATGGTACTTTGGTGTTTTCCCACCAAAATTTCAATTTGAATTTTCAAAGATGAATATATAAGGTTGTGGATAAATTGTAATGTTTTATAGATTATTAAGAGTCTAATAGGTTTATAATTGTTTTCTATGTGTCTATAAGGGGTTTTAATTGTCTTTAAGATCATATTTGTCCATAGGGTCTTGAATATCATAGTTGTCCACAGGGTCTAAAAATAGTTTGTTAGTCAATTAGTTAAAGAAAACCCAAGCGAATAAATAAGAATCTCAGACAAGTTTAGAAAATTGTTAATTTTAGTTGGGTTGAAATGATTAGATATACATCATTCATAACTAAGGGGATATGTACAAGGATAAATTTAATATTAATAAGGACAAGAATCATCATTAACGTGGTTAGAGAGAGTGATGCATAATTTGCTAGTTCATAACAAGGTTTATATATTATTGTAATGTAAAATTTCTTGTTATTAAAAGACATATATTGCTTGAATATTGTGTAATAATGTTTTTCAATACATTAATTATGGATATTTATCCAAATTTGGATTAGGTTTGTGCTCAGTTTGAAGTTGTTTCATTAAAAACCTTGTATACATATTTTTTGTGTGTATATAGTCTCTATAACTACTTGAAACTCATATAAATTTGTGCATGAGTCAAACTTGAGGATTTTAATAGTTAAATGGGTATACCAATAATATATTATAGTTGTTATATTGATCCAAAACATGTTAGGCTTCATTAATAACTATCTATAAGCTCTAGGATTTTGAGAAGACTAAGAAACCCTAGTTCTAGAGTTGAAAAGACAAAAGGTCAATATATATCAATTTAACCCTAAAAAATCACCAAAATTGGTAGATAGATATCCAAAGGATTTTATGTAAGGATAAAAGTGGTTTTAGGTTAAATGAGAATGTAAAATAGCATTTATGACCAACTAAGTTTATGAAAACCCTGATATCTTAGTGTTCTTGATAGCGAGAAGGAAATTTTGCCTCAAAATTTTCAAATTTGAATCTAGAAAGGTGAAGTAAATGTTGGAATAATTGTCATTGATGTCAAAGGAATTTTAATGGATATGAATGGAAATGTCAAATAGAATTTTTTCTAGAAATGAATGGAAGTGTTTCTGGAAGTGAATGGAAATGTCGATGAAAGTGAACAGAATTGTTACCGAAAGTGAATGAAAATGTCAATAGTCACATATTTTGGTGAAGAGGTATCTCTTGGATGGGAAACATCCTTTAAATTATATATAAGGGAGAATATATGTGGAAGTATAACAAGCATTCTATTTTAATGAAGATCACATAAGTGTGAGAGAGAATGAAGAGAGGAAGAACATAAAATGAAATAGAATATCTCTTAAGACAAGCAATATAAAAGGTAGATTTATTTTAATGAAGATTATTCTTTGAGAATTGTGAAAGAAAGGAGAGCATAAAGTATATAATAAAATTAATGTTAGAGAAAGTGTAAGAGAAGCAAAGTCATCCTTCAATTGAAGAAGCAATCATAGACGATGGAATCGATTTGGCTTGGGGTCAATGCCTCATAGTCTAGGGGTTCGTGCTCATGAATTAGCCAAATTGGTTCTTGGTGAAGGGGATCGGTGTCTCCAGTGGGTGGGTGCTCACAAATTGACTGAGTTGGTGCTTGGTTTGGGGATTGGTGTCTCTAGTAGGTTGGTGCCTGAAAACATTGTAATAGAGTTATATATATAAAAAAGGAATATTTCTCCATGGTTTTCTCTTGAAAGGTTTTCCACACAAATTTGTGTCTATTTTCATTATGTGGTTTTGCATTGTATTATTTGATTGCTTTGAATATATTAATTATGGAGTAATTTGAGGTTTTGGATTCAAGATTAATAGTCAAAAGCAAAAAAATATCTTATACTGATTCGCTCCCCCCTCTTAGTATAAGCTTGTGCTTAATAGTAAAGTTTGGATTTTTTTTTTATGTCTAAACATAATTTATAGGGGATTTATTTACATTTGGAAAGGAGTATTTTGTTTTTTGACCTATTAGTAATCATTAGGCTTACTAGGTGTAAAATAGGGTTTTGTGTATAAAAAGACCTTTACTTTTATTTGTAACTAGTGAAATCCCCTAAATTTTTGTATGTATCCTATAGGTTGATTAAGTCAACTGTTCAAATTTGTTTTAATCCCCAAAACACATTTTAGTTTTTGTTATCTAAGACTGAGTTTTAGGCTTGTTGTAGGTTTCTATTTTCCAAGATAGCCAGGGATGGATTAGGGTGAGATTTCTTGTTAATGATGTAAAAAAATTATTTGGAATTTTATTCGCTTTTTTTTTTTGAATAACCTTGATAAATTATATTTAAGGATGTGTAAAGGTGGATTTATTATTTTTACTTATTGAGTGATTTATTAGGCTTAGAAGCCTAAAATAGGGTTTTAGAGTTTTGGACCTGATCTTTAAAGAAACCAACAATTCAAATTGGTTTCTTGCTCATTTTAAATCAATATAGACCTCCCTTGACATTATATAATCTTTTAGTGATATTCTAATTGAAAATTCATAATAAACTCATTGAAAATCAGACCTAGAAATAGTGTGTTCAAAGTGAAAGAGTAAGTTATCCTATCATGGATTCTATATAAGGATAAAAGTGATTTTACGTTAAATGAGAATGTACAATAGCATTTATGACCGATTGAGTTTATGAGAACCCTGACATCTTAGTGTTCTTGATAGTGAGAAGGAAATTTTGCCTCAAATTTTTCAAATTTGAGTCTAGAAAGGTGAAGTAAAGTTTGGAACACCTTTTTTTATGCCTGCACAGAATTTCTAGGGGATTTATTTACATTTGGAAAGGAGTATTTTGTGTTTTGACCTATTAGTAATCATTAGGCTTATTGGGTGTAAAATAGGGTTTTGTGTATAAAAAGACCTTTAATTTTATTTGTAACTGGTGAAATACCCTCAATTTTTGTTATTGAAGACTCAATTTTAGGCTTCTTGTAGGTGTCTATTTTCCAAGACAGTCAAGTATGAATTAGGGTGATATTTCTTGTTAATGCTGTAAAAAAATTGTTTGGAATATTTATTCCCTTTTTTTATTGTTGAATAACCTTGATAAAGTAGATTTGAGGGTGTGTAAAGGTGGATTTAGTATTTTGACTTATTGAGAGATTTATTAGGCCTAAAAGCCTAAAATAGGGTTTTAGAGTTTTGGACCTAATCTCTTAATAAACCAACAATTCAAACTAGTTTCTTACTAATTTTAAATCAATATATACCTCCCTTGACATTATATAATCTTTTAGTGATAGTCTAATTGAAAATTCATAACAAACTCATTGAAAATCAGACCTAGAAAGAGTGTGTTCAAAGTGAAAGAGTAAGAAGTTATCCTATTATGGATTCAATTTTTTTGTAATACCTCAATTAGAGCATATTTATATTTTCCTTCCAAAACTAAATTAAATTTTTTAATAAGGAATATTTAATGTTCTTGGAGAAATTCATCACCTATTAAAGGTGCATGACTATTATAAAGGCTCATTTATAGTATTGTGGTCTCAAAATTCATAAAAATGTATTGTAATGCATGACTTAGCATTGAATTTATTATGTTTAATGTCTTATGATGTAAATGAAAAACAAATACTTGTTGTAAATGTAACATACACTTACATTAGACCTTTGTTTCGAATCTCCTCTCTACTTGGTCTAATCCTTTGCATGGATATTAGGTCACTTTTTACCTTCCTTTGTATTCTCTCATTCTTATCATCATCCCCATAATCTCATAATATAATCTCATAACTATACTCTCTAATCTTCCTCTAAGCTTGTTCATTCTTTATCATAGTTTCATGGCATAAAGATCATGTTCATGGTTCAATGACTCTAGACATCCTTATATTGCATATATGGACATATACCTTCTCATTGGATCTCTTACATACATCCAATCCATCAACACAATCCTCAAGTCAAAAATCCCAACTCAACTACACCTTCTTTCTTCAAGCCTCCTTCTCTAATAACCCTCAAAACATGTAAACCTAGTAGGTATGGACAAGAAACAAAGATTGTGATAAAAAAATACATTTTCAAGTACTCATTATAATTATTAGACTCCAGGCCAAGTTTTATGATCCAAATCTCCATGCAACCTAGCTAACTCAACTCATTCTTTTTCCAATTAGGCCTCTTTAGGTCTAGTATAATGACCCATATAGAAAACCATACAATATAAACTTGTAGTAGTCCAAAACCTCTTTAATATTGAAGAAATTGATAAGTTACACCAAATTCCAATATTTTAATAATTTTTAATGGTTATAACAAAATATATTCTAGTTATAATTTAGAAACCCTAAGTTGACCTTAAATAGGCTTGTGTAAGGCTGAGAGGCTAGAAAATTAGATAGATTTTTTTAAAACACTTAAATCATATTTGAGACCTATTTAATGTATGTTTATGCTTTCTTAAACTCCTATAAAAGGTTCCAATCCTTTATTCAACACCAAATGTCCATCCAAGACATATTTGCAAAGGTTTTTGTTAATACATGCAGGTTTTGAGACTTCTTGACACCATCCTCTTCTTGAAAACTTTATTTGTTCCTTCTCAATCTACCATTCATCATTATACACCTTAACTTTCATGATTCAAAAGTTCTTATTTTCTAGGTCTCTAAAACTACTAAAATCTTACTTGACAATTTTCTTTTGACAAGAACATTAGGTTTCTTAAAGATAAATAGTCCTAAAACTCCTATTAATCATTCCTCAAACCTCCAAATCACTACTAATATTTTTTAATAGTTTATTTACATCATCTCCTATCTCTCCTCTAAATTTTAGATCATTTGAATAAAAAGGCTTTTATAATGGCCTATGGTTTCATAGTAGCCTATATGCTGAGAGCACCTAAAAAGGTCTTATTTAAAGTTGGAAACATTTTAAACCCTCCTTATTTTTCACAAGGTCTTCAATAACCCCTTAAAATTTTTCCCTTTTATGCTTTTTGAAGGTCTTCAATGTCTCCCTCTTAATGAATTTTATGCATATCATGTAGTTCAAAGATTTAACAAGCTTACAATGCCCAATTTTGGTTAAGACCCTCCTCCAACTTTGGTCATGCATTGCAGGATAACCATGAGGGATAAAGACAATATGTTAGCTCATACATGTGCATGGATGAATCCTCTAATAAATCCTAGGAGGAGTTTTTATAAATAGAGAAGGGTGAAATGTGGTAATGAGGTTTCTCTCATGGCCAAATCTCTTAGAATAGGCCAAAACTTGGTCAATAGGGCCTATATACTATGACTCATTAGCCCAATAAATGAACCATATATGCAAACACATCTAGATGGAAATTTTAAGGCTATAAAGTCCATTTTTTTCAATCTTTATCAAGCCCTGGGAGTGAAGGTTGTAGTTGATTAGATGCATCCCTTAAGAGAAGCTACTCATCCCTGAATATGCAAAATGAACAAACTTCAATCATGCATTACAGGATAACTATGAGGGATAAATATGAGTTGTTAGATCCTAAACATGGATGGATGAGTCCTCTAATAAATCCTAGGATTATTTTCTATAACTCAATATAGGTGAGATGTATCAATGAAGTTTATCTCATGACCAAATCTTTCAAAATAGGCCAAAAGTTGGTCAGTGGGGGTAGTATCTTGTGACTTATTAGATAAATCAATGAGCCATTTACATGGATACATCTAGATGAGTGTTTTAAGGCTAGAATGGATGTTTTCTATTCTTTTTTGGGACCCAATAGCAAAGGTTGCATTTGATCAAATGCATCCCTTAAGAGAATCCACTCATCCCTGAGTGTGCAAAATGAGCAAACTTTAGTCACACATTGTAGTTTAATCATGAGGGATAGAGATGAGTCGTTAGCTTCTACATGTGAATAGATGATTCCTATAATAAATATTAGGAGGATTTTATCTAAATAAATATGGGTGAGACATGGAAATGAGGATTCTCTCATAGCCAAATCGCTCGGAATGAGCCAAAAGTTAGTCAGTGGAGCCATATACTATGACTCATTATCCCAATCAATGAACCATCTATGCAGACACATTTGGATGTGAATTACAAGGCTATAAAAATGATTTTATATTCTTGATTTGTCTCTAAGAGTGAATGCTATAGTTGATTGAAAGCATCCCTTAAGAGAATCTATGCGTCCCTAAGTGTGCAAAATGAGAAAACTGCGATCATGCATTGTAGGATAACCATGAGGGATTGAGATGAATTTTTAGATCTTTCACAACAAGGATGAGTCCCCTAAGAAATACCAATATTATTTTATCTAACTCAATATGGGAAAGATGTGGCAATGAGGTTTCTCTCATGGCCAAATCTTTCATAATGGGCCAAAAGTTGATCAGCAGGGGTCATATACTATAACTCATTAGCCCAATTAATGAACCATCTATGTAAACACATCTAAATGAGGATTTTAAGGATAGAATTACCATTTTTTAATCATAATTTATCCCCAATATTGAATATTTTATTTGATCAGATGCATCCCTTAAGATAATCTACTCGCCCTTGAGTGTGCAAACTGAGTGAGCTTCTATCATGCATTTTAAGATAACCTTGAGGTCTAGATATGAGCCATCAGGTCCTAAATGTGCATGGATGAGTCCTATAATTAATACCAAGATGATTTTATCTAACTCAAGATGAGTGAGATGTGGTAATGAGGTTTATCTTGTAGCCAAATATCTTAAAATATGCCAAAAGTTAGCCAGTAAGGGTAGTATATTATGACTAGTTAGCATGTCTAGATGGGAGTTTTAAGGCTATAATATCCATTTTTTAGTCTTGGTTGTGCCCCAAAAGTTAATGTTAAAATTTATCATATGCATCCCTTAATATAATCCACTCATCTTTGAGTGTACAAAATGAGAGATCCTTCATCATGCATTGTAAGAGAATATTTAGGGATAGAGATGAACCATAAAATCATACTTATGTCCTATAAGAAATATTGAGAATATTATCTCTAATATGAGTTGGGTAAGATAAAACAATGAGGTTTATCTTGCAACCAAATATCTTAAAATGGGCCAAAAGTTGGTCAGTCAAGGCCATATATTCTGACTCACTAGCCCAATCAATGAACCATTTATGCAAACACATCTAAATGGGAATTTTAACACTATAATAGCCATTTTCTGATCTTGGTCATGCCTTATAAGTGAATATTGTATTTGATCAGATGCATCCCTTAAGATAATCCACTCATCCTTGAGTGTGTAAAATGAGAAAATTTTCATCATGCATTGCAGGAGAACCATGAGGGATAGAGATAAATTGCCAGCTCCTAAACATGCATGAATGAGACCTATGATAATTTTTTTTAATATTCTTTCTAATTTGATCTAGATGAGATGTGATAATGAGTTTTTTCTCACATATAAATCTCTTAGAATGGGTTAAAACTTAATTAGCAAGGTACATATATTCTAAATCATTAACCCAATCGACAAACCCTATATGCAGACATGTTTAGATGTGAATTTTAAGGCTCCAATAACCATTATTTGGTCTTGTTTGTTCCCTAGGAATGAAGGTTTCATTTGATCGGATGCATCCCTTAAGAGAATCCACTCATCCTTGAGTGTGCAAAATGAGCAAATATTCATTGTGCATCGTAGGAGAACCATGAGAGATAGAGATAAATAATCAACTCATACACATGCATAAATGTTTATTGTATGAAATCTCATAAGTATTATCTCTAACTTAAGTCAAGTGATACACGTCAATGAGATTTCTCTCACAACTAAATTTAAATAATGGGATAAAAGTAAGTCAGTGGGGGCCATATATTCTAAATCATTATTCTAATTGATGAACCATCCATGTGGACATGTCTAGATGGGAATTTTAAGTCTATAAAAATTATTGTCTAGTCTCAGTCGTGCCCCAAGAAATAAGGTAGTAGTTGATTGGATGCATCCTTTAAGGGAATCCACTCATCCCTGCATGTGCAAAATGAGTGAACTTTCATCACACATTGCAAGAGAACCATGAGGGATAGAGATAAACTATCAGTCCTACATGTGCATGGACAAGTCCTCTAAAAAACCCCATGAGTATTATCTCTAACTCAAGTTGGGCGATATTCAAAAATGAGTTTTCTCTCATAGCCAAATCTCTCAAAATAGGCCAAAATTTGGCTAGTTGGGGCCGTATATTTTGAATTATTAACCCAATCAATAAGCCATCTACATAAACACATCTAGATAGGTTTTTTAAGGATATAAAAATTATTTTTCATTCTCATTTTTGACTTGAAAGAGAAGGTTGTAGTTGATCAAACGCATCCCTTAAGGGAATCCACTCATCCCTGAGTGTAAAAACTGAGTGAACTTTCATTGTGCATTACAGGAGAACCGTGAGGGATAGAGATGAACCATCAGCTCCTACACATGCATGGATGTGTATTCTAAGAAATCCCAAGAATATTCTCTCTAACTCAAGGTGGTTGATATGTGGAAATGAGGTTTTTATTACATCCAAATCTCTAATAACAAGCCAAAAGTTGGTTAGTGGGGGCCATATATATTCTTACTCATTAGCCAAATCGATGAATCATCTACATAGACACATTTGGATAGGCATTTTAAGGCTATAATGGTTATTTTTTAGTCTTGATCATACCTATGAGTGAAGGTTGAAGTTGATCACATTCATCCCTTAAGAGAATCCACTTGTCCTTGATTGTGCAAATTGAGTGAACTTTTATCATGCATTGCACGAGAACCATAAGGGGTAGAGATGAAATATAAACTCATACACCTACATGGATGAGTCCTATAATAAATATTTAGAGGTTATCTCTAACTCTACACCATAATTAAGGCATAGATAACACTATTTTCTTGAAAAGAGAAATAGAGAGAAGGTCAAAACATGTTTTCTAAGGTAGATAACATTAATATAAGTTATTTTCTAGCTTCTCTTCATTTGAAGAAGATAATCTTCTCTAGTCATGGAACCAACCATGTGAAGGTGAAATCTCATCTGGTGCACTAACCTACATTAATATTGCTAGTAAAAATTTTAAATAGAAATAAACACATAATGATATAATAATTTAAAATTAAAATACATTAAATCAAATAAGTTTACTATATTAATTTGAAACACAATATAACTTTACCAATTCAATCTAACTTACCTTTAGCATCATCTTTGTTTTTAAGTGTTTCAATAATCGCTTCGTGATCAAATCCACACACTTTCCACAAAGTTCTATTGCGAAGCTTTCCATGATATTTGATCATTTTAATATTTGTAGCAATAACTAGATTTGAATAATGAAGCACCACCTTGTGTGTTTCAAAGTCCTCAAATAACAATTGATTTATTTTTTTATGATAGTACCTATAAAGCCAGGTTCCTATAACCACTACAGATTTAGTGGGATAAATTAGCTCTTCTCCATCCATAACATTTGTGGTTAATTTTTTTTGCCTCTACACAATGACATAATTAGTAGTTTGTTCACTCATCATTGTCTTTAGGTGGCACAATGATTACAAAAACATGCCCAACATTTAAAGTATAATCAAATTGTAAGAACATCTAGGAAAAAATAAATATATCACTAATATCTAACTAAGATTGTATATTTAATTAAAGAATAAATTATACTTAGTTGCACAAGATCTGAGATGTGGTCAAAGTCAATTGATAATACCATTTCTTGATCCATCAATTTTTGGAGTGAATGGATACTCTCTATAAGTGATATGGGCCTACAATACCATTCATCAACCCATTATTTTAACTCACATTTATTCCAATTAAATTCCATACATGTGAAATAAAAACGTGCCATATCCCTAGTATAAATAGTCCATGAACTTGAATTTGATATTTGAATGGAGTGGAAAAAACTCAATCTAGGTGCTATACTACAATATTCATACATTACCTTATATTGTTCCTCTATTAACCAATAGAATCTTAACACATGAGAATGTTTATCTGATCCATAAAAAATATTTTCACTACACTAAGTCACAATACTTGCATCTTCGATCAAATTAGAACCATCCTTGTACTTTGCGTTCTCTCTTAGGTATATTTTTACACATGCATCTGGACCATCATGTTCCCATTTTCTATGCCCAGCCTCAAAGAAGTTCCAAAAATGTTAAACATCATTCTTATGCATTTTTCTTAACCAGTAAAACATTTGAGTATTCTTATACTACCGTACACAATTGTCTAACCAAATATAATGTGTATCAAAAATGATTTATCTTGCATTCATATTTATATAAAATATCTCAAAACAACCTTGGACAAACTCTAGAAAATACGATCTATCATCGCTCATATAAAAGTGGTACTCCCTCAAAATCTTTATGTTATCATCTGTGTTATTAGGTACATCTCTAAATTTACTGTGAAAAAAATTACAACTTGAAATGAATCATAGTATTGGGATTGAAACTCATTATGTGGTTGTAGTGTGTAGTTATTAGCAACGTCCACAACTGAAATAATAGTGCCAACTGGGAAGTTGTCCTTACATACCTTGAATTGATTATCTAACCATTTTGATTTGTGTGTGTGTCTTTCATATTATTAGATAATATTCTTCTTGAATTCAAACATGAAATTAAATACAAAAACTTTAGTCGTAACTAATTCACATCTTGATGAACTTTTTTTAATCCTTTAACACATACTTTATAGATTTGTACTTCTTATAATCAACTATTTGGTTTCCAAATTCATGTGAAATTTATTCATGCATACTACTCATCAAATTTGACAAACCACCAAACTATTACATTTTCTATCTAAACATTGCTTGACAAAAAATGCTATCCCTTAGGTCTTTGACAGAAAAGACTTTAGATTAATTCTCTTGATATCTTAGGTGGGGAAGACACCATAGATTCTTGCAAAATCGTGTATGTAAAGTATAGCATATATGACAAAAAACATTGAAATGCATATTAAATTTAACATATACCCTACAACAACATGTGGTGCATGCTTGGTTTATTTTAACATCGAAAGGATTGCACATCTCAAATGACCTTTAGCTAATTATCAATTGGACATTAAATTTTTCAATAAGCTTTTTATAAAATTTTGTTTGGGTTATGTCTAACAAATATTTTACAAGTGGCTCATGGTTTTTTAAGAATTTTATTTTTTTAACATATTTTACATTAGATGAGACCCTTGTGTTGTCGTTCCAAAAAATTTAAATTAAATTTCTTGTTCCTTCAATTAATGCCTAATCTTTTCATAGGATTCTACCACTAAATGCCCAAAAATCTGTGAGTGAAGGGTCATTAAGATTTGTTCTTATTTTTATGATATTTATTAGAGTTTTTCTATTTATGTTCAAGGATTTACTCGTTTCACTAAAAAATTGAGATTTATATGTTGACTTACTATAGATTCCATTATTACTCATCTTGCCACATTACTATATTTTTTATGATTTTTATTGTCTATTGCTGTAAATCCATTAAAAATATTCTTTACTATTGTATTATTTCTTCCATCCATGTTGAATTTTCTTAAGCCTAAATTATGCATCACAAGGAGCATTTTTTACATTTTCATTAATTGAACAAATAGTTGACATAATTTTGTATGGGTTTTATTCTCAAATGGATAATCCCATATACGTTGAGCATGACATTGAACAGATCTTTTAAAATTTTACCTTCCATAGGTTCTATTATTTTCTCATCTATTTCAACCAAATGCATTGGTGTTCATCTTATTATTCTTGGAGGTTTGGGTGTAGGAGCTATATTTTGTATTAAACTGGGTGTTGTTACCACTTAAACCATAGTAAAGATAGTAGAGGAATGACTATCTACATTAGACCCTACAGGTGAATTGAATTCTTCTTCATTAAGAGACACATGATTTGGGGTCATTATTTAAAGTTGATTATCATCATACTTAAAACCTTCATTATGAATGGATGTTTCATTATATTATGTTTGTCTATATGTTTCATCACTCATTACAAATTCATTACTTACATGCTCTAAATTTTGAATTTCATCATACAACAAAGATTGATTGAGTTATCTTATCTCATTTGAAGACATATCTAAAATAAATTCTAGATAATTGGGCATGTTATTTTCATTTAAAATATTACTTGGTATAGAGGAAGCACCTTCACCTTGCGTAGAAGCCCTTATGGATTCTCTCATATCTACTTGTGTCTTTATTTCTTTTTCTCTCTTCTCTTCAATTTTCTCATTTGTTAGCTCTTTGATTGGTCTTTTGTGATGACTTCCCAACTCCATTATTTATCTTTACCAAAATAAGACAATTGTAGATTGAAACTTGTATAATTTGTAGTGATTCAAATAAAGTGAATGGAGAAGTTACCAAATATGCATAGTTAAAAAAGAAAAAACTACTTTATAATTTGCGATGAAAAAAATCAATGAGGAAATTTCATGGGAAATCCAAGAGATATTCATGAATCACAAAGGGAGTGCATCATTTTGAAAGCATGCAGACCCATTTTGATCCACAAAAAAATGGACAGATATAATAAAATGTGAAAAAAGTTAGTTTACATAGGGCGTACACCCTTTGCAATTTCACAAAAACATTTGGCCACTTTCCCTCTAAAATTGCTTGATTTTTAGGCCTAGGGGGTAAACTTGGTCCAAATTTTATCATGAACTAGCCAAGGAGATTCCTAAGAAATTTAGGGGTTTTTTCATCTTTATCAACATGTCTGATCAGGAAACTTTTATTATTTTTTAAAAAACATTATATGGGTTCATAGAGGGAAAAACTTAGTTTTATGATATATAATTTTTTTAATGTTCGAATATTATTTATAATTATTACCTAATTTCTATATAACATACCTCATTATGGACTATATACATATCATCACAAATTCTCTTATAAATTTTTAAATATTATTCAAACATTTATGAAATTTATATCTCAAGAATATACACATTGTCAACTATGCTTTTAAAAAAATAGTTTTCATGAGGTTAAGGTCAAAAGGTTGTGTTTGTACACTTGCAGTTTCAATTTTCTAGTTGTCTTGACTTGTAAAATTATTTAAAAATTATATATAATAAAAAAAATTAATAAAAAAATATTCTTAACAATCTTTTATATTTCACATATCTATATATGAAGTTTCATACAAAAAAATATTCATTTACTCAAAAAAAGTGTGTTCATACACATTCAAGCTCATATTTTTACAAAAAATGACCAATTTATTGTCATAAATGCATCTATTTCACACTTTTTTATTATCTGGGTATTGAAAAAATATATATTTTTAAAAACCAAATTCAAAATGCTACACTTCATGTTCTTATGTCATTGTCAAATTTCTTTTTGAAGTATATCTAACATTCTCTATCAAATATTAGTCAATTAAGTAAATATATACTAATAAATAAACTTATATTCTTTTACATACATAAACAAACTTTAATTAAAATTAAGCCTATATCTCAAATATAGATGATGAAGTAGATAAGTCCTGCATAACAGGTGGACATGCACCAATGGGATGTGGTGAAGTAACTACATATGGCATAAATTCCAGTATGCTAGAGTCATGTAGTGTTGAAGCATCTAAAAGTGACATAAACTCTAACATTATAGTCTTTTGAGCTCTTGAATCAATTCTAGATGGCATATACTCAAGAATGTTGGTGTCCTAAGGTACTGAAAAAAATATAGATGAAATATAATGTTCTATATTATTGTTCAAAGATGTTGAAGCTACTATAAATGACATTGATTGTTAGGTACTTATGTGTTGCACAAATGTAGGTCTAGTCTCTATAGATGTAGCATGTGTATGTCACACCTGAATAGGAGGTCCAATACACTTCCTTCCACATTATGTGCAATGATGTACAAGAATTGTAAGATATTTTCTAGTAGGAGAGACACTAACACCAATAGTAGGAGGGACACTAGCACCAATACCACTATAACAAATAATACGAGGGACACTACTAAATGTCCCATCACCTATAGCATGTGTATAAGTCCTCAGTATATACATCCCATGGTCAATCATAACCTATGTAAGACAAATGTTTCAAGAGTGTCCATTTGTGTGGTATGATGCAAAATTTTAAGAATAGAAGCATGTGTTATTGTCCTTCTATTTCTCTGAACTTGGTTAGGGTAGTTTTGGTCCCCTCTAGCATTGGGTCTATCAAATGAGGACCCACCTACCCTACTTTGGGAGGCCTTCATGTCAAAATAATTTAGGATTTATTGCAACACAATCTCATAATAAAATGTTCTCAAAAGTATAATGGAACCTCATTATTATTGTATGGAGGCTCATCAAACACCACCCACTACCTATCCCAAAAGTTATTTTTTATATCCGCATGAACACATCAATCAATGCTAATATGTTTTCAACTCGTTGGTGGTGATTGGTTGGTTCCAGGCTTAAGAAACAAAGTACACACATCTTATCTTATTATTTATTTTTTTAACATCACTATATGACAATTTATCATAATAATATTATTTCAAGACCTCTCTTTGATGCAACATTGCATCAAATTACAAAGCGACATTTCTCAATTCATTAAACATGGCCTCCAATGTACTTTCAAGTGAATTGCATCCATTATGACTTGAGCAATGATGCAAATGATTTATAATAATTTTTAATTATTGGTGTTTACATTATAATGTTCATATAATTCAGATATTTCTTCTACAAAGTCAAAGTATTCAAGGTTTTGATCACGATTTTGTCCTATGTTTTCTTCATGCATTGAATCTATTGAATTTTGTATCTAGATTTATAAAAATACAAATTTTATCAGTGAATGTGAGAGATTTCAATACAAATTTAATTTTAAAACCCTATGTATAAAAATATCTAAATTGAAACCTTGAAATTAAAATTTAACAATTGACATACCTGAGACTGGAATCAAAATGTCGAATCATTCTAGTAGGATGCAAAGCCAAAGCAAGCACGCCCTCTTCAAAATGTGAGAGATCCATCAAGGCAAAAAAAGAATTCATGGGTTTGAGCAAGGCTTGAAAAAATAGTGAAAATAAAAAAAATCATATGCGTTTTTGTTCCAACAAATGGTGTAAATCCTTTATTATCCAAAAGGTGTATGTCCTTTGTGGGCCACAAAAATTGTACGCTCTTTAACCTACAAAAAGCATACTTCATTTTGCTTTGGCACTATGTCAAGTCATTTTAGGCACATAAAATTTGAAAAAAAAAAAAAAAAAGGTATACACCCTTTTCAAAAATAAATAAATAAACAAACAAACCAAACTAAACTAAACTAAAATTAAAAAAAATAAACTTTCCCTTTAAATATCACATCTTTCATTGCTAACTTTATACATTTACTTAATAAATATAATTTTACTTTACTTACTAAAGGTCTAATATATAATAACATAAGAATAAGAAAGAGGACCCATAAAATAAAATATAATAACATGTCCTCTTCAAAATGTGAGAGATTCATCAAGGCAAAAAAAGAATTTGTGGGTTTGAGCAAGGTTTGAAAAAAATAATGAAAATATAAAAGGACATATGTGCTTTAATTCCAACAAATAGCATATGCCCTTTGTTATCCAAAGAGTGTATTCCCTTTGTAGGTCACAAAGATTGTACGCCTTTTAACCCACAAAAAATATACATCATTTTGCTTTGGCACTATACCAAATTATTTTAGACACGAAAATTTTGAAAAAAAATATATACTCTTTTTTTTTAAAAAAAATTAATTAAAACTTTTCCTATAAATATCACCTCTTTTATCTCCCAACTTTATACATCTACTCAATAAATATAATTTTACTTACTTGCTGAAAGTCTAACACATAATAATTTAAGAATAATAAAAAGAACTCATAAAATTAAAAAAATAAAAGTCAACAAAAGAGTCCCTCACAATAAATAATATCATTGAAAACATTTTTAGTTGTCTAAGATTTCTTATAAAGAGATTTAAAAAACCTAAACCTTACTTGAGTTTTGAAGCAAAATGTTACGGTAGGGGATTCTTCATCCTCGATTAAGGGTGAAGCATTCACAATAACAAATTTTATATGATAGTTAGCCATCGTAAACTCATTCATTACGAATTATATTGCTTGACATTATAATGATTTATTTTTATTCAAATTAATATTAATATTTTATTATTTTAGACTAATTTTGTTGGATTAATAATTATATATTCATAGTTCAGCCTGGTTTTATTAGATTAAGAAGTTTATGTACATATTTATAATTGAATCACTGTAAATATTGAAGGGTCTTTTAACATATGTTTTATGTTGAAATACAATCTTATTTAAGAAAACTTTTTAATAAATTTTTTATTATTATTATTTTATTTTTTCTAAATTAAGAAAAGGCGGTATGGAAATATATGTTTGAAAAAGATAATGTAATTGTACTTCACAAAAAATACATAAAAACAATATATAATTTAAATATTTATATAAAACATTAAATATAATAAATTTTAAAATATATTTCTTATCACCTTAATTAATATTATATTAATATTTAAAATTTCATTTTTTAAAAAATACATTGAGATTCTATTATTTAATCAAAAAAATTAAATAGAAATCATCAATAACTATTCTTCTTAACCAAAAAATTGATTAACCAAACTTTAATATAATAAAATAGAAATACCAAAAAAAAATAAACATCAAATCTATATATTAATATTTTTAATCATTATTTATAAACAATCATTAAAAATATATATATTAAATTTTTAAAAATATTAAACATTCGAATTTTAAAATTCAATGCTTATACCTCTCATTTTCTACTGCACCACCCTCACCGCTTCGCCTATGCAAACAATATAGTCCGATTGAATGCATGTTTTATCTATTCAATATATGACATCTGTCCGAATTTCTTTATTTATTAAATTAAAAATCGACATCTGTCTGAATTTTTCCAATTTCTTTTGAGTACTACTTAAGTTCTTCCGTTTTATTCACAGACAACTTAAATCTTATTTGACCATTTGCCTTCTAAGTTGCCCAAACATATTTTTCTTCGATAACGACATGGGAAGTTATACGGTCTCCGAAGCTATAAAACGGTACTTTCCACTACAAAATGAAACCGAAGCCTGCCACTATTTTCCGTGCAAGCAACCTCCATCAGTAGAGCATGGATCAATAGATTTCCCCTGATATCCACACGTAAGCC
The DNA here is from genome assembly GCA_037957365.1 of Torreya grandis. Classification (NCBI taxonomy): domain Eukaryota; kingdom Viridiplantae; phylum Streptophyta; class Pinopsida; order Cupressales; family Taxaceae; genus Torreya; species Torreya grandis. The sequence goes on from JARHVA010000487.1 coordinate 1,042,115, forward strand.
TTCTCTTCTCATAGCCATATTTCTACTCCTTCCATTGTTTTTGCCCAAATTTTTTATGGATCCCGATGGGAAGACAAGAATAGTGGAAATCGAGGAGAATTCAAGGCCTGTAAAAAGGCCAAGAACTAATGTTCCTGCTGTTGATCCTCTAGAACATGCAACAGCGACAAATATTCATGCTCTGGGGAACGTACACACTGGCACGCCTTACAAAATAAATCACGATGCTCTTGTGAATGACCTACGTCATATTCATAATCTCCAGGCTATACTTGATATTGACAACAATCTTGCAAGCACTATTGTGGACAGAGAAGGGTTTATCCCTCGTCCATGAGGCAATTTACGCACTCCCTGAGTATCAGTCATTAATTGAAAGAGTTATCCCAGAGATGCGGAAATTGTTTCCCACAATGTTGCCATGGCTTCAATTTTGATTGGTGAGGATAAATAAAAACCTGTAGCTTTGGAAGAATACCATAGTTGTTAGGAGGACAGTAACATATTGCAGGCAGCTGCTGAATATATTTTTGTTTTACCTGCATTCAGAAAATTTATTAAATGGGCTTCAAAATTCAGTCTATGCAACTTTGTTCACATATCTAAATATCCGCTGGTTGGAAGTGAATTATTTCGCCATACGCTGTAATTTTGTGAGACTCTATTGTCGTTTTATAGATAATATGACGATTGATCTTACAAATTAATTAAATTTTATTTCCCACCAAAACCTAAGGCGAATGGGTTCTCCGTTGAAGACAGCCATCGAATTGTTAATATATCTATCAATCAATTTCCACCATCCATCTTATGCAAAAGGTCAAAAAGTAACCTTGCAACACTGTACAAGAAAAATGCATGTGGAATTTGTATATTTAGACTTAATTGGGCCGACTAAAGAGTCCAAAGTGCTCACAAATTGAAAGCATTGTAGGAAGGAAGATGTTACATTGCGTTTGTCACTCTTATTAAGGTATAAAGATTGATTATTATCAATAAATATTAAAATTATAATAATTATTTAATTAAAATTTATAAATAATAGTTTAAGTAGTAAATTAAATGGGTGTAGTATTTTTAAAAGTTTAATAATCTTTATTTCATGTTGATATATATATTTATTATACATTTATTTATATATAATTGATATGATTCAAATTTAATGTATTAATGTTTCGTGATGCATAAGTATTTTAGTTATTAAATAATCTTGCATCAATTAAAAATTTATGTCGTGTGTTTGTTTATATTTATAATTTATCGACAATTTTAAAATTGTGGCTTATATCAAAGATGATCATAATAGATCCAAGAAACTTTTCCAAAGTTCCAACACTCCAAGCACGTCAAGTGTAGTATGTTTAAATCAACACCTAGATACTAAATTGACCCCTTTTGGATGGTGATGAAATTACCAATTAAAACAAGGGGCATTTTCCAAAAATTAAGTTTGTATAATTAACTAGTGGTTATGTAACAAAGTGGCTATTACGAACAATTGTAGTGATTTTGAAATTGTCAGTCTGTAGTAAGTGATGGTTTCACCCATGTTGAATGTATAAAAAACTATCTAGGATGAAAACATTTGACATGTGGACCATTTGCCAAGAATAGGGGAACTTGAAGAGGCATTCGAGAAGCAAATAAGAACACATATGAGATTCCAATAAGTTATGGGGAATAACTAAGGAGAGTCAATTAGAGAGTTGGATTGTGGGAAAGATAGTAGCTTCCAGTGGAAAATTTATGTATGTGAATGTAAGAGTAGGGAGTAATAGGAAATTATGTCCATCAAATAACTATAACTAAATTGTATTCATCTTCAATTTTGTGTTTTAAGAAACAAGTGAAGTGTTGTATGTGTGTCAATATTTGTAATATTTTCATTGAAAGCAATAAAGTGATAAATCAGTCATCAATTCCATGTGTGTTGTGTTTAAGAGTGTGTCCACATGTGAATGTTTAATCTAGGTCATGGGGGAAGGTTTCCATTCATTTGATATCCTCTTACCCATAAAAATTCCTTTCTACATTCTTCAAAATAACCTCCACCTTATTGTATTTTATCTTTAATCATTTCAGCTTGTAAATTCAATACTTTATGGTCCTAGTAGATTTTTCCCCTCTTCTCCTTTAATTAAGTTGGCATGCTCTACACTTTCATCCTTTCTCATTTCTAGTCATTGTAAGTTTGCATGTGCACCATTATTTCCAAAATTGAATTCAAAATGTCATATAAATAAAAAAGTATTGTACTTCATTTTATCATCAATTATGTTGTTCCCAAAATCTGTCACTCATTTTTGGGACAACATTTGAACTATTTTGGTCCTACAGGCCAAAATTCCCTATTCCCTTCTCAAAAATTGTTCTAGGCATTCAAATTCTCCATTTTTAAAGATTTTTCAGCTAACGGACTCCGCAGGCTAATTTCTACGGACTTTGTAGGCTTATTTCTATGGACTCCACAAGCTAGTTTCTACAGACTCAACATGCTTAAAATTAGCAGGTTCAATGGCTTTAGCAGGTAAATTCTCTCAAAGGAGCAAGTTTCTAGCACTTAGGCATTTTCAGGATTGGTTCAATGCCTTGGTTCAACCAAAAAGGGTTCATCGGCAAGCTTTAAAGAGTCAAGTGCTTTGTCAAAGTTCATCAAGTTTAATCACTTCACTGTTCCACAACTTCAAACACTTAGCGGAAAACAAAGACTTGAACCATTGAACCGTTGAACAGTTGAACCTTGAACCATTTTGGTTTAATGGTTCAACGTGTTTGGTTCAAGAGATCAAAAAGACTTAGCCAAATAAAGAAAATGAACTGTCTTTCAAGACCCCGAAGGGCAAGTTCCCTCCGGGAAAGATCAAACCTCAAAGTTGAGTGGAAGCTACCAAGTGTCATATGTCAGGACACATTATAATAAGTTTCAAATAGCAGAACGTGCCACGTGTCCCGTTATAACTCATCAGAGTGTGACAAGTGTCTGCATCCACGTTTTAAGATTCTTATAAGTTTCAAAGATTCTTTCAATAGGCTTCTCTCAAAGTCCCACGGAGGGTGCCAAGTGGCAACTGTGAAAGGTTTTAATATGTTTTTATAAATGTGGTAGAATTCACCACGTGTCCCTTATAAAGCTCAGCAAAAGCCACCAAGTGTCAGCATCCACAGTTTCTTCTTTTTGTTTCGTTATTGAGTAAGGACTGTGGTGGGCCCTAGGTGAGTTGCTAAAAGTAAGTGGAGCACACCAAGTGTCATCGTCTGTGTGAATTCAAATGAGTCCCACATGTTTCTATAGTGTTCCTAAAATCTCAGTGGAATCTGCCATGTGTCATCTTCTGCAAGACTCTCAAAAGGTATCTAAAGCTTCTATAAGTTAAGCAGAAGCTGCAAAGTGTCCTCTCCTATTTCATAGTGGAAGACGCCACATGTCACTTGTTAAACTCAGTGGAAAGTGCCACCTATCCCTGTTCCCCTTTGGGAGCTATTAGGGCAAGAAGTGTTGTGGATCCCATTTTCTGTAAGTTGGTAAAGTTTCAAAGCAGTGGACTGTGACAGATGTCAAAGATGGAGCACTCCCAATACAAAGACATGAAGGAATTGCCAAGGAGGATGATGGGCCCACAACCATCAAATTTAGGAAAACCAACTAACCATTAGCTTTCAAATGATGACGGACCTGAAGACATCAAATTTGTGGAAATAACGTATCCGTTGATCTTTGCAGGCTTAAATGCGGACCCGAAGGCATTCAAAAACTTTCAGGCTGAAAGGAAGAACCGTCGAAAGGAGGAACCAAAAGAACCAAAAAGGGGAAAAGATATCCCAAGGGCTCAAATCACAGAAAAAGAGGGAAAGGCCAAAATATATATGCAATAGTTATTCTAGTAGGTGGAACAGTCTGCAAGGTAGATTTTTGAGCCCTTAAACATTGAAGACACAGCCTATTTGTCTCCTTTGGAGTAAAGACAAAATGGACAGCTGAGCAGACATCAGAGGGGACATACCAGATGATCTCGACCTAGGAGAAGACATTTGAGATAAAATGACATGTCATAGTTAAGGCATCCTCCTTGTTCCAACATGGCCCCCTGACAGAGCTGAAAATGCATTCAAGGCATTGAATGCACAGCGTGGGCCATTCCATGAAAAAAAGTGCCAAGTCTTTCTTGGTTGCTATATATTGTAATCTATTTTATTGTTTTAAAGGATATCTCTCTGTTATAGAAGCAAAAACTCTGCTGAAATTGAAAGGTAATTACTGAGACTTTGAGCTCAGATTGTTGATCATATTTCTTTGTTTGAATGAGAAAGCAAGTTACTTTCAGACTTTGTGTTGTTATAGCTTGTGTCATTTGAGGAGATTGTTCTTATGTCTGTCTTCTAAATGTGTTCTTGTCTAGTTAATGAAATAAGCAAAACATGTGGAAGTAATCAGGAAGGTGCCTTGAAGCCAATTGTGGGAAGACTTTGTGCTGTCTACAATTGCCTTTAGTGTGTTTGTCTATTATATATTCCTATGTAAAGGACCTTGGGATGACTTTGTGCCCTCATTGTCCTTTGTATTTCACTCTTAGGCAGTCGAGGTGGAGACTTTGTGTTACATCTTAGTCTGCTAGTTACTACACCCTTTGTTACCAGTTACTTTTCACTACCTGAAAGAACTCCAACTGTTTGTTGTAAGACCACTTCTGAAAGAAGAGAATTGCCTTCATTATTTCCAGCTTGGATTTCTCCTTTGTTTGTGAACATCATTCTGTCGGGGAAGAACAAGCAGTTCCAATTATTTTAGATATATAATTTTCCTCCCAGCTTCATGCCAATAGTTTTTGGTGACTCTGTTGGGGAAGATCATGTAGTTTGAAGTATCAATCTTTAAGCTGAAGTAGATCCTACTCTTTTCCATTTTTGTTCTGCAATATGGCAACTCCATGTTATACCAGAAATGAAAGAGCTCAAGGTGTTGATGACCCTATTTTTGAGTTGGTGCAACAAAGCAATTTTGATTTGTTTCCTCCACAACCTCACCTTCAATGAACTAGGAGTCTTCCTCCTACCCATACCAGGTCACCAACACAAGGCAGAGCTTCTTTTTCTATTGCTAGCAGAGCTTTGCCTATACATACTCTACCCAGATTTGTTATCCCACTTTTACATAATCAAATCATGGCTTAAGGCCCCTAGGGTAACTCTTTTGGTCCACTAAATTTGACCCCACCTCTACATGAGCTTCCATGTAGTTCCAAAAAGAATTTCCCCAAATTCTTTAGAGATGGAAAATTTCACCCTGATGAACATATTGCTACCTTCAGCATAGCCTATGGTGTAATTGGAGTAGAGTATGAAGACATAGCAATCAAGTTATTTGTGGAAACACTACAAGGCACTGCTATAGACTGGTTCTACCATCTTCAAGCTAGGTCAGTGACTAATTGGGACACTCTTAAAGCTAAATTTGAAGCCAAGTTCAAGCTTGCAGAAGATGCACATGCCATACTGGCCTAGCTCACATAGATGAAGAAGGAACCTCATGAACCTATGAGGGATTTCATTGCAAATTTTGACAAGCTGAGGAAATGGATTCCTACTATTACTCGGCCAACACCTGAAAACCTCAAATGCTTCTTCATCAACTCACATCTACCTGAAGTGAGTTTTCTACTGAGATGGGCTAGCCACATAGATCTTACTGCTGCTTAGGATTTGGCTACTGAGGTAGAAGATGACCTTATCTTAGTAGGAAAGATAAGGAGAGATCCTAATAGAGGTAAATCTTCTTCATCTTCTGAATACTCACCTACAGACACCACTGACCCAATGGTGTAAAAGATAGCAAATGAAGTGCTAGATCTCAGAAAGCAAATGGTGCAAGGGATGTCATCCGCTCATTCATATAGAGATGTACCAAGGAGGACATTCCCAAATCAATCATATCAAGGCAATGCTGCCAAGAATCAAGGATAGCTAAATCACCTTCCTCCCCCACGAGGGAACCTTGCCATTGAAGCACTTCCAACCAACTCAGCAATTGGATATCTAGAAACAAAACATGATTGCTCTTTCCAACCTGAGTTTGATCAAGAAAATGATGTTGATCTCTTTGTAGCAGACCAAGAAGAATCAGCTAGTGACTCCAAAATTGGTTTCCTGAATTACCAGGATGAACCTAGAAGTGAAGGGAAAGTAGTTGAGGGATCATACACTATTTTCACCCGATCCAAGAATCAGTCAACCCAAAAAGCTGATAAGGAAAGAACAGAGGAATGAACTCAGCCTACAATTTTAATTTCTAAGTGGGAAACCACTCTGCCCTTCCAACCAAAGGACCCGGTGACTGTTAAAAAGGTGAATACCTCAAATACGCCTTCACCTTCAACTTCAAATCTGTAGACCAGTCCTCCCCCTCCAAAAAACCAAAAGGATGAACTCCCATCCTCTGTTCCTAGTTTATTTTAGATGTTTGACATAATTGACCATGTCAAGAAAACTAAAATTCAAATGTCTAAATTTGAATTCCTGCAATCCAACCCTGAGCAGTTGGATAGGTTAGTGGAATATGTAAAGAATAAATTCATCCCTACAGGACCAACTGTTCCAAAGGTGACTCCCACGTCTACCTAGAATAACCTTGTCATTGTTCCTCCTGCTGTTCCCAGAAGAACTGAAAACCATTTTATGTCTCCCTGCTGATAAATGGACATCAACTAAACAATTGCATCATAGACACAGGTGCATCTAAAAATGTCACACCTGCCAAAGTAGCTGAATCCCTTGGTCTCACATTGACCAAGACATTTAGGAGACGTTTCTCCATGGAGAACAAAAAAGTGCCACTACTAAGACAAATCAAGGATGCCCAATTGTATTTTCTGCATTCCTAGATAGGAGAATCAAGATGACTGTCCTGGTCGCTGATGTCCCAGCATCATACGACATATTTCTTGGATGGAATTTATGCAAGGATGTTGGTGGAGAATTGAGCATGGACCTGTTTGAGGTGAGGATCCTTGTCAAAGGTGTCATGAAGAGGTTGCTCCCTAAAAAGTAAAAATATGTGGTCACCCAAACATCGGCCCCTGAAGCTCCAATTATGTTTGAGTCTTCAAGAATGGGTAACTTTTTATTGACCACAAAGGATGTTCATGTCTTAGCTGATGAAGCTCCTGAAAATGATCATCTAAAAATTAGTTCAGATGGAACAACAGAAGGATTGGTGGAGCGCAGTGCAAGTGTAAAAAAATCTCCCCCTCTAAACAAAGAAGAATCTAAGGAGAAATCAATTTCTAATGATGTTTGGATCTTGGAATTCAATGACAGCAACTCTTCTATCGGTGCTAGAGCCAGGACTATGTTGATATCTCCTCAAGGAGATATCTTTCCTTCTTCATACAAGTTGTAGTTCAGTAACACCAATAACATTGCTGAGTATGAATCTATGTTACTTGGGTTGAAGGCTGCTCAAGACAAAGGTGTCAAATTCCTTCATGCCAAAGGAGATGCTGAGATGATGGTTTGTCAGGTATCTGATAGGGATAAACAAATCATGTGCTGGACTAAACCAAAAGAGCAACAAGTTATGGTAGTGGACCATACTGTTGCACACCAAAGTCAAGAAAAGGTACTCTTCACCAAGAGAGCAAAGATTTATGGTTTTCAGATTAGAGACCACACCTTGCCATGGGGCAAGAAGAGAGAACTAAAAGGAGTGCACAGAAAATGTGATTCCTGGTGGAGAGTTCTATTCACCCATCACTGATTCTGGGGATAAAATAGTTTCTTACTAGTTTATTAGGATGGAATGCCATTTTCACTATCTCATAGTGAGTGGCATCTGAAGCGCTTCAATTATTGAAGCATCAGATAAGATCATCTATACATATGTATATTTGTATAGTCTTTAGTTCTGTTGCGCTTTTCATTTTCATTTTTGGCACCTTTATTTTTTGGGTAGCATGACTCCATAGCCCAATGGCATACTTAAAGGCACTGGAGATTATGGTTTCTACTCCCCTTAGCTACTTCAAAATTTCAACTAAAGGAAGTTCCCCAACTGGAGCAAGCTATTATTCCCAAAATATGTCACTCATTTTTGGGACAACATATGAACTATTTTCATCCTATAGGCCAAAATTCCCTTTTCCCTTCTCAAAAATTATTCTAGACATTCAAATTCTCCATTTTTTAAGCCTTTTCAGCTAACGGATTCCACATGCTGATTTCTACGGACTCCACATGCTAATTTTTATGGACTCCGCAAGCTAGTTTCTGCATACTCAACATGCTTGAAATTAGCAGGTTCAACAGGTTCAATGGCTTTAGCAGTTAAATTATCTCAAAGGAGCAAGTTTATAGCACTTAGGTATTTTTAGGATTGGTTCAATGCCTTGGTTCAACCAAAAAGAGAGTCAAGCGCTTTATAAAAGTTCATCAAGTTCAATCACTTCACAGTTCCACAACTTTAAACACTTAGTGGAAAACAAAGGCTTGAACCATTGAGCCGTTGAACCATTGAACCTTGAACCATTTTAGTTCAATGGTTCAACGGGTTCAACGACTGAATGGTTCAATGCATTTGGTTCAAGAGATCAAAAAGACTTAGCCAAATAAAGAAAATGAACCGTCTTTCAAGACCTCGAAGGGCAAGTTCCCTCCAGGAAAGATCAAACCTCAAAGTCGAGTGGAAGCTTCCAAGTGTCATTTATCGAGACACATTATAATAAGTTTCAAAGTAGTGGAACGTGCCATGTGTCCCATTATAACTCATCAGAGTGTGACAAGTGTCTACATTTGCATTTCAAGTTTTTTATAAGTTTCAAAGATTATTTTAATAGGCTTCTCTTAGAGTCCCGTAGAGGGCACCAAGTGGCAAGTGCAGAAGGTTTTAATATGTTTTTATAAATGTGGTGGAAGTCACCATGTGTCCCTTATAAAGCTCAGTGGAAGCTGACAATTGTCAACATCCGCAATTTCTTCTTTTTATTTTGTTATTTAGTAAGAACTGTGGTGGGCCTCAGGTGAGTTGGTAAAAGTAAGCGGAGCGTGCCAAGTGTCATCATCCATGTGAATCCAAATGAGTCTTGAATATTTTTATAGTGTTTCTAAAAGCTCAACAGAAGCCGCCATGTGTCATCTTATGTAGGACTCTCAAAAGGTATCTAAAGCTTCTATAAGTTAAGCAGAAGTTGCCAAGTGTCCTCACCTATTTCATAGTAGAAGATGCCACGTGTCACTTGTTAAACTCAATGGAAAGTGCCACCTGTCCCCGTTCCCCTTTGGGAGCTATTAGGACAAGAAGTGTTGTGGGTCCCATTTTCTTAAGTTGATAAATTTTCAAAGCAGCAGACTGTGACAGATGTCAAAGATGGAGCACTCCCAATACAAAGACAAGAAGGAATTGCCAAGGAAGATGACAGGCTCGTAGCCATCAAATTTAGGAAAACCAACTAACCGTTGGATTTCAAATGATGATGGACCTGAAGACATCAAATTTGTGGCAATAAAGTATCCATTGATCTTTACAGGCTTAAATGCAGACTCGAAGGCATTCAAAAACCTTCATGCCGAAAGGAAAACTGCCAAAAGGAGGAACCAAAAGAACCAAAAAGGGGAAAATATATCCCAAGGGCTCAAATCGTAGCAAAAAGAGGGAAAGGCCTAAATATATATGTATTAGTTATTCTAGTAGGTGGAACAGTCCACAAGGTAGATTTTTTAGCACTTAAACATTGAAGACACGACCTATTTGTCTCCTTTATAGTAAAGACAAAATGGACAGATGTGCAGACATCAGAGGGGACAGATAAGATGATCTAGACCTAGGAGAAGACATTTGAGATAAAATGACATGCCATAGTTAAGGCAGCCACCCTGTTCCAGCATGGTCCCCTGACAGAACTAAAAATGCATTCAAGGCATTGAATGCACAGCATGGGCCATTCCATGAAACAAAGTGCCAAGTCTTTCTTGGCTGCTATATATTGTAATCTATTTTATTGTTTTAAAGGAGATCTCTTTGTTATAGAAGCAAAAACTCTATTGAAATTGAAAGGCGATTACTAAGACTTTGAGCTCAGATTGTTAATCATATTTCTTTATTTGAATGAGAAAGCAAGTTACTTTTAGACTTTGTGATATTATAGCTTGTGTCATTTTAGGAGACTGTTCTTATGTCTATCTTCTGAATGTGTTCTTGTCTAGTTAATGAAATAACTAAAACTTGTGGAAGTAATCAGGAAGGTGCCCTAAAGCCAATTGTGAGAAGACTTTGTGATGTCTATAATTGCCTTTAGTGTGTTTGTCTATTTTCTATTCCTATGTAAAGGACCTTGGGATGACTTTGTGCCCTCATTGTCCTTCGTATTTCACTCTTAGGTAGTTGAGGTGGAGACTTTGTGCTACATCTCAGTCTGTCGATTACTACGCCCTTTGTTACCAGCTACTTGTCACTACCTGAAAGAACTCCAGCTGTTTGATGTAAGACCACTTCTGAAAGAAGAGAAGTGCCTTTAGTGTTTCTAGCCTATATTTCTCCTTTGTTTGTGAACATCATCTCTAAAAAAAGAGAGATGGATGGTGTTATCCTAGCCCTGAGTGTTATTTTTTGCATACACACACACACACACACACACACACACACACACACACACACACACACACACACACACACACACACACACACACACACACACACACACACACACACGTGTGTGTGTGTATACACATAAATACATACACACACACACACACATACATACATACATACATGTGTGTGTGTGTGTGTGTGTGTGTGTGTGTGTGTGTGTGTGTGTGTGTGTGTGTGTGTGTGTGTGTGTGTGTGTACACACACACACACACACATATAGATCCACATAGTTATAAGGGAACCTCCCTTTGATGAGAGGAGAGATTTATCCCCTTTTGATGTGGTAAACCCACACATCTGGATGACCAATCTCCCTATGCTGTGGTTGAAGAGACCTATTTTGCTCATCAGTTAGCTGGTGACAAAATATCCACCCAAGAAACTACACACATGGCATTGACTATGTTGTTTATCCATGATAAGTATATTTTTTTATTCCAAGGATTTCAATGAATTCATTATTATACTACGTTATGCCACTATTAGAGGACCACTTATTCCAAACACTAAAAACCAAACCCTAATCTAGGCCCTTGATGTATTTTTATTGACATTGTAGGTCAAATGTTCAACTATTGTAAGTGGACAAGAGTCACAACACATAAATTAAGGATAGGGAAGTAAAGATAATAACTAAGTAAATGAACCATTAACATTTTAAAATATCATAAAAAACTTCTCAAATTAGATATAAATTTCATAACAACACCCATCCACCAACCATCATAACTCTAGTTGCATCTATCCAATTTTATATTTATAAAATAAATTCCTCTACAATATTCTACACAAAACATGACACTTCCATCTCTTTGAATTTCCTATACTATGATTCAATTTTTTAATTTACCATTATTCTTGTAATATATTTGTATTTTGGATGCTTAATTAAATATAACTCATTTATTTGTGTTGTATTTTTAGGGGCCTACATTGAATTATTACTCCTTAGGTTGGATATATGCAAGATATTTCTTGAATTGTATTCCAGTTATATATTTCATATAGTTTGTAAATGTTATATTTCTAGGTTTTTATCAAAATATTTCAAATTCATTATATGAAACTATAGGTTTTGGCTATATGATCCTATATTTTTTAACATTTGTGCTTGAATTATCTCCAAAAAAATATGCTTTCAATGAATAGTAATATCTCCTTACCCAATAATGATTTAATATTTTCATCCAATATGTTATCTTCTAAATTTGATAACTGTATATTTCATACCCTAGCATATTGTTGGGATTATTATTAATAATTCAAATGGGGTTCTTGGTTTAGACACTCAATTCTCACCACTCTCATGTCAAAATTGCAATCAGAATGATTTATTGAAAAAATAACATGAATCACCAAAACACCTAAATTCTTTCACACAATTGGCTTCCATATTCTAAAATGTGTTGGAGCATCCTTGATTAGGGCAATGCACTATACGCAATTGTCAATGTCACTTAATTCATCTTAAATCAAATTATGATTATGTAAGTGATATTTTGGGATTAATTATATTAAAAAGTTATTTGAATTTCAAAGTCACTTCGCTTTTCATTTAAAAGTTAATTAAACTCATTTAATTAGCCTAATCTTTTTCTAATAGGAAATTACATAGTTTTTAGGATTTCCTATTTTCTAAATTCATTAATTAGATTTATTCATCAACTCTCACGAAAAGTAGCCAAGTGGATCATGACATCAACATGACATCACAATAAATATCAAGAATGATGACATCATCATAAAAATGTCAAGCACTAAGAAATGAATGTAAGCAAATATCTGATATTGGAAGTTATGCCTAATTCATGCCAAATATTGATTGCATTTTGCCTATCAAATTTGATGAAGGCTCAACCACACATTTTGAATCACATCTAATAGGTGGAATTAATTCAAGGAATATAGATATGCAAGAGCCACCATGGATAATTATCAATCTTTCTAGTATAAAGACATAAAGTATAATTTATGCTAAAGCTTCAACTATTTCTTCTATTTACACACATAAATCCAATTCAAATGGTGCATGAGATGTTGGAGGCACTTGTTCAACCACATTGCTAAAGATATTGAGGTCCATATCTAGGCACAAACATGATTTTGGAACATCCATGAAGAGAAGTCACTTTGAAAATATATAATTATTTTTTTATACTTCTCATTTAGTTTTTTCACTTTATTGACCTTTCCCAACTGAGGTAATAGGACTAATATGTTATTTTTATGAATTTATTTATATTTTGATAATAACAAAAAAAACTAACCTATTTTACAATCGTAGTTCACATTTGGCATGCCTGGTAGAACCTCACACCCCACAAATACCTTTAAGGCCTCCTAAATCCTTCTAATAATGAAATTGGACTAAGTTTTGGCCTTAATTTCTTTCATTTTCCTCAAGCATTTTTCCATTTCCATCCCTTGAAAATCAATGAGATCTACCTATAAATTAGAAATTATGCATTCCCTGTTCTCTATGTTTTCAAGAAAATTATGAGATTGCAATGAAAATGGTGACATCACACTGAAAATGGTGAGATTGCCCTGTTTAATGGTGGTTTCATTTTTGTTCTGCTCATTTCTTCTTCTTTTTTAAATAGTGAACTTGCCCTGCTAAATGAAAAACTCATCCTACATATTGGTGAGATCTCCAGACCATAAAAGTGTCCAAATTTTAGAGGCTCACTCAGGGTCGTCTAGATTCCATTTTTGATGTTTTTTAAAAACCACATGTTTCCTCCTAAATTTTCATATTATATAATTATTTTTTATTCATGTTGCATAAAATTTTCAATAAATAGAAATTATTAAGTGCTAATATGTATTTAGTACATGGTAATTTCATGACCTAAACAATACATTCACTCTACCAAATAATGGTTTTACCTTGAAAATTGTGGTTTTGTGACCAAAATGGTGACATTGCATCTACTTTTCATTTGTTTTCTATGTTCTCTACTTTACAATGAACGCATCCTATATAATAATGAGGTCATCTTTCTAAATAGTGAGATTACTCTACAAACTATGAACTCATCCTACATATTAGTGAGATCATTATGTTGTAAGCTTCTCAACTTCTAGAGGCTCATTTGAGATCATCAAGACTCCATTTTCATGATTTTTTTAAAAAACGTATGTTTTCTCCTAGATTTTTAGATATGTAGTTAGTTTGGCTTCATATTGCATGTATTTTTCATAAAATATAATATCTAATACTACTAATTTATTTTCCAATATAACTTGTTTGTTGTAAGTTTTGCTTTCCGAAGGCCACATTTGAAACTCCTAACTAGTTGCTTGCAAGTTTTACTAGCTAAAGAGAGCTTGCTATTATTAAAGAAAAGGAAAACTTTATTCATGTTTTTTATTTGGTGCTTAACAAAGAATAATCACATTGAATTTGTGCTCCTAAGAGCATTTATATATCATTCTTTGCTTAATTTTTTTGTATTTCTATTCTTGTTTGTGTAAACCATTATGCCTATGCTCTCCCCTTTCCTCCTTTAGGGAGCTTGGGTGACCAAAAACACATAGGTTTATTTGTTTATTAAATGCCTTACATAAAAAAAATGTTTTTAAAGTATGCTCTTCTCTTTCCCATCCATGGGTTTGTTATTTTCATGTTTAACCAAAATAATTTGTACGTGTTATAACATGTATGTTTAATATATTATAATGTATATGAATTATAACACGTACGTGATTTATAGCTTGAAAAAATTTAGTGTTATGGATTAGTATTTACCGAGCCTAATTTTGAATATCCATGAAATAATCCCCCAAAATTCATGCTCTTAACCCTATATGAGATCATTGTTTAGTATGTGCAATATTTAAACACATCCATTGCTTGTGGCCATTGGCCCTATGTGTGCAATCTTTACTTGTGTGACATCTAAACATGTCTATTGCTTGTGATACTTGGCCTTATATTTTTGAAACATTTGAACATATCTCTTTTATGTGTTCCTTTGATCCAAAACTCAAAAATTTTGATTGACATATGTTTCAAGAATACAAAAATAACACAATAACAATGAATTCTCTGAGAAGAGATGTTTTATTACTCAAGATTATAATACAACTATATGCTTATCTCTAGAAAGAGATGTATGATTTCCATTTCAGGTTACATATTCATTTATACATATTTTGAAAGTAGGAGGAGGATGTATAAGGTCACCAATTTTGAGGGAGATTAAGTGGTTTGACTTCCATGATTTAAAACAATACAAAATTTGAGGAATTACTATTCTGATAAACTTACTATTTTTAGACTGCACTACTCAAATTGAAATTTGGGTAACTTATATTGTGGTTTTGAGGATTAAAAAACATTAATAAAAACTCTATGCCATCTAAACATGTTCTCCTTGTTCTTATCTTTCTAATGGTTCAAACGGGGAGTCAATCTGAGCTATGGTGCAAATGTTATGGCTCCCAAAAGTTCCATCATCAATTGGGGTAGAACCATCACCCGAATTATCACCTAAATTATTTCCCAAATCATTCCTCCATCCTTGATAATAAATGGTCTACATTACATCAAAATTCCTCATCAGGTGTGGTAGTTGTGTCTTAATCTAATTCTCTATGAACCACTCACCTTGGTGGCTAAGCTGGCCCCTTTTGATCACCTGATAAAGTGGAATAGAGCATCCTCTCGTTGTCTTCATCCAGGTGTCCACAATTTGATCCTCCTCTAATGGATCAAAAATATATGGATCAAACTAATAAATTTCTATTTATATAGCTATGACTGAAGTGTCCAATAGAGGTGGATGATATGGTTTGAGGAGTTCCACGTTGAATATTGGATGCATACCAAGGTAGGATGGTAGGTTCAACTCAAAAACATTTTCTCCAAATTTTATGGTGATGGTGTAGGGACCATATCGTAGAGGCCAATTTTTTCTATGTGGGCCTGCAAGTCATTTTTTTTAAAGTCGCAACCAAACCTTGTCACCCACAATAAAATTGTGTGCAATCCTATGTTTATCATGGTGTTGCTTACACTTCTGATTAATCTTCTCCAAGATGTCAAGAACTTGTTGTTAGATGTGTTGCATTTATTCAATGAACTTTGTTACTTTTGTTACCTCAGATCTCCCATGACGTGTGTATTCCATGGTTGAGAATGGAATGGCTATATCAATTGGTGCCATGGGTTTGAACCTGAAGAATACATGGAATGGACTATTCTTGGTTGAGTTGTGCAGGACCCGATTGTATCCATGTTGTATGAAAAGAATCCCTTCATCCCATATGCATATATGTTTGGAGTGATACATATGAATCATGTGAATAATCAAGTGGTTCACCACTTTTGTTTGACCATCAGTCTATGGATGGAAGGCTATGGACTTTATCAACTTGGTATCCATCATCTTCCATAGAGTGGACTAGAAGATGCTCAGGAACCTGCTATCTCGATCTGAGACAATGGACTTGGGGAGACCAAAATGGAGCCATACATGACTAAAATATAGTTGAGCAGTTTCTTTAGCAGATATATTTTTCTTACAAGTAATCATGATAGCCATTTTTGAAAAATGATCAAATACAATAAAAATAGTGTCCTTGCCATCTTTTAAAGTGGGTAAACTTGAGAGAAAATCCATTGAGATAGATTCCCAAGGCTTGGTTGGTTCTGGGAATGGCATGTATAATCCTTGCTTCTTATTTGTTGGCTTGGATATCACACATAGGGTGAAATATTTAAGGTAACTTTCCACATCCTTTCACATATGGGGCCAATAGAAGTGTTTTTGAAGAACTACCAATGTCTTTTCTACACCAAAGTGTCTAGCTATCCTACTAAAATGTGCTTCGCATATCATCTTATGTTGCTCTATAGCTGGAACACAGATGTGACCCATATGACAGAGGACATTATCTTGAAAATAGAAATCAAAAACATGTTTACCTCCTTGAAGCACCTAATGTGTATTAGAAAAGGTAACATCTGCTTCATACAGAGCACCCCAAGTGGTATTAGTCTCATGTCTACACAAGTCAATAACTATTGTGAGTGTAGTAATTGGTGGGTAGCTCAGACAATCTATGGCCATATTTGAGATCTCTTTTTTGTGTTTAATTATTAGATAGAATTACTATAGATATATGTCCCACTTTTGGTGCCTCTTATTTCATAGTTTTCTCTATGTATGGATAAATTTCAATGGTCTATGGTCATTGTGAATGATTGTCTCTTTCCCCAAGATGTAGTGTTTCCATTGTTTACAGACTTGCACAATGGCATAGAGCTTCTTTTCATATATCAGGTATTTCTTGACTGTATCAGTGAAATTTTCACTATGATATGTAATAAGATGGCCATGTTGAATGATGACAGTTCCCATGGCATATTTAGATTCATCTATCATCAACTCGAAAGGTTGATGCAAATCTAGCAAGGCAAGAATAGGGGCTGAGCAAAGTCTATTCTTCAAATTATTAAATTCCCTTTGTTGTATTTCACCCCACTAAAATATAGATTTAGTTCCTCCTTTAACCACTTTGGTTAGTGGTCAAGCAACATGTGATAATCCAAGAACAATCTTGTGAAAGAAATTTACAAGAGCCAAGAAGCTATGAAGTTCTGTGAGGATCCTTGGTGTAGGCCATTCTCAAATAACCTGAATCTTCTTTGGATCGACATGGACCCCTTCCTCATTCATAACTTACCCTAGGTACTAAATTTTTTCATCCCAAATGTGCATTTTTCAAGATTTGCATAAAACGTGTGCTCTTAAAGAGTTTGAAGCACCTTAAAAACATGTTGTAGATGTTCCTCCATTTTTTGTTGTAGATGAGTATGTCATCTAGGTAGACAGCCATGAATGAGTTGGTGAAGGGTCACAAGATGTCATCCATCATCCTCATGAAGGTTTTAGGTGCATTAGTTAAGCCAAAAGGCATAACCAACCATTCAAAGAGCACCTCCTTAGATTTGAGTGTAGTCTTTCAGACATCAATGGGGTCGATGAGAATTTGGTGATAGTTAAATTTGAGATAAATTTTGGTGAAGAAATTCACACCATAGAGTTGGAATAGTAGGTCATCAATCCTAAGGAGGGGGTAGCAATTCTTCACAGTAATTTTATTTATGGCTCGATAGTCAATACAAAGCCTCCATGTTCCATATTTATTTGGTGCCAAGACAATCGAGCTACCACAAGGTGAAGAGCTTGTCATGATGTGACCCTTTTGGATGAATTCTTGAATCTATCTTTTTATCTCATCATTATCCAAAATTGATCTATGATACACAAGACTATTAGGCAAAGGTGATCTTGGGATCAAATCGATAAAATGTTTTACCTGGCAGTGTAATGGAACTCCCGTGGGTGACTTAAATAAGTCATCATATTCTCCTATGATTTGTCCCATTTACTTCTATTGTTGTGTTGATTGTGTATTCAGGACTACAACATCAGTCATCTTGGGTTTATATGGTTTGACTACCATGAGAAATAATTGATTTGTCTTCTCCACCAATCTCTTACATTTCTTGGCACTAATCAGGGAGATAGATGTGGGAGGTGGTACCTCTGGTACCTTGTAGCACCACATTCTAAGAGTGGGGGTGATTCTTTGGGTTCATGATTCATAGATGCCATATCGATCATACATGAATGTCTAACCAAGGATATATCACAAACATATAGATTGACCACATCATAAAATACTTCATCTTGGAAATGTTTTATTACAAATGAAAGAATACACTAATGGGTGACATGGAGATCTCTCCTTGGGCTCAACCATCCAATACTATATGGATTTGGGTGAGGCTTCATGGACAAATTTAGAATTTTCACAACTTTAGTAGAGATTAAATTATTTTGCCTCCCACTATCAATAATTAAATGTAGAGGCTTACCTTTTACCCATAATCTGTAGTGAAACAACCTTTCCTTGTCATCTAGCCTTTCCTCATGAGTCTATGATGAAACAACGATGGTATCAGGCTCAACATCTATAATCTCTTCTTCATCCTGTTTGACTATATGTTGTGTATGAGATAGATCAGTAGATGTTGATTATTATGACTCACAAAGTAGTGACTTGATGGTTCAACATTCTTCTTTGGAGTGAGTTCTAGTTTTGTGGTAATCACACCATTCTCCAGTCTTCCCATTCTAGGATTTTTTATATTGAAACTCCTTTTGCTTCCAATTTTGGCCATGTGCTTGACCTTCCTTATCACTTTTTCATTTCAAACATTGACTCTTTGTATTCTTGTTTCCATGCTTCTGCTCATTCTTCATTGCAAACTTGTATGCCTCACCGAGGGTTTCCAAATTAAAGATTTCCATTTCCCCCATATGTACCATTTTAGTCCACCATGATATTTGAGATTCTTATGTTTCTCACTTTCTTGGATGCCTAATCTTGCAGATAGAGAATGAAAAATCTCAGTGTAATATTGAATATATTGGTCCTTACCTTGGTGAAGTTTTTTCCACTATATGTATTGATCATCATATGCTCCAATGGGAAAGTATTCTTCCTTTATCATTTACATGAAATCATCCCAAGTAGGTTCCACCTTAAGGCCAATTTAATATGTACTGAATCTCTTTTTTTACACTTCCCACTAATTTTTCACAAGCAATGATGCTTTCAAAAGAGCAAAATTGATCTTTTCTCCATCGCTAAATTTATTTACAAAAAAGTAGGAAGACAATTGATCCAGCCAATTTTCTACTACATCAACATTTATTTTGCCTTCAAATGTAGGGATATCAAAATTCACCTAAACCTTGAAAGGTTTTGGGGAACTAAAAGGACATTCCATGGATGAGGAGCCAAGAAGTGCAGATGAGAAGCCATAATTTCTCATCAAGATTTATTAGAGAATTTGAGTGAATTATTGTAGGATCTACACTTGTTGCCATTGGAGGGATTAATTAACCATTTCCTTGAAGGGATCAGATGTTCCAATGTCATCCACCATTTAAATTCATTTAAATTGAATAGGTGGATAGTTTAAAATCTCTATTATTTTCCATCCAAACTTCTTGTATCCTGATCTTGTCCTCGAGATCACACACTCTCAAGACAAATTGCTTTGATACCATTGATCCAAAACTCAAAAATTTTGATTGATAGATATTTCAAGAACAAAAAAATAACATAGTAACAATGAATTCTTTGAGAAGAGATGTTTTATTACTCAAGATTGCAATACAACTATATGCTTATCTTTGGGAAGAGATGTCTGATTTCTATTTCAGGTTACATCTTCATTTATACACATTTTAAAAGTAGGAGGGGGATGTGGAAGGTCACCAAAATTGAGTAATATTAAGTGGTTTGACTTCTATGATTTAAAATAGTGAAAAATTTGAGGAATTATTATTTTTAGAAACTTACTAGTTTTAGACTGCACTACTCAAATTAAAATTTGAGGCCCTTCCATTGGGTTTTCAAGGCTAAAAACTCATTAAGCAAAGATTTTTTCCATTTCATCATGTTACCCTCATTCTTAGCTTTCTAACAGTTCAAATGGGAAGTCAAACAAAGCTACATTATAAAATTTATAAATTTCAGAAGTTCCACATTCAATTGGGGTAGAACTGTCACCCAGATTATCGCCTGAATTGTTACCCAAATCATTCCTCCCTACTTGAGAAGAAATGGTCTCCATTGAATCAATATTCCTCATCAAGTTTGGAAATTATGTCTTAATCTAATTCTCTATGAGCCACTCACCGTGGTGGCTAGGCTGGCCCCTTTTTATCACCCAATAAAGCAAAATAGAGTGTCCTCTTGTTGTCTTCATCCAGGTGTCCACAATTTGATCCTCCTCCACTGGAACAAAACTCTGTAGATCAATATCATCAATATCTATTTTTTATTCTATGATTGAATTTTCTAACAGAAGTGGGTGATATTGTTTGAGGATTTCCACATTGAAAATTAGATTCAGACCAAGGTAGGCTAGTAGGTTCAACTCAAAAGCATTTTCTCCAACTTTTCTAGTGATGGTGTAGGGACCACATCACAGAGGCTAATTTTTTTTGTGTGTTCTTGAAATTAATTCCTTTTAAAGCCACAACCAAACCTTGTCACCAATATAAAAATGATGTGCAATCTTATGTTTGTCATGGCATTGCTTATACTTCTAATTCATCTTCTCCAAGATGTCATGAACTTGCTACTAGATGTGTTACATTTGTTCAATGAACTTTGTTGCTTTTGCCACCTCAAATATCCCATGCGGTGTGTATTCCATGATGGAGAATGGAATGCATATATCAATTGGTGCCATGGGTTGGAACCCAAAGCAAACTTGGAATGGACTGTGCTTGGTCAAGCTATGTAGGCTCGATTATATCCATGTTGTATGAAAAGAAGCTCCTCATCCCATGTGCATGGATGTTTGGAGTGATAAATATGAATCATGTGAAAAATCAAGGGGTTTACCACTTCTGTCTGACCATTAGTCTATGAATGGAAGTTTGTGAACTTCATCAACATGGTATCTATCATCTTTCATAGCATGGACTAGAAGATGCTCAAGAACCTGCTATCTCGATCTGAGACAATGAACTTGGGGAGACCAAAATGAAGCCATACATGACTAAAATATACCTGAGAAGTTTCTTCAATAGATATATTTTTCTTATAATAAATCATGATAGCTATTTTTTAAAAATGATCAACTACAACAAAAATATAGTCCTTTCCATGTTTTGAAGTGGGCAAACCTGAGAGAAAATCCATTGAGATAGATTTCCAAGGCCTGGTTGGTTCTAGAAATGGCATGTACAATCCTTGATTCTTATTTGTTGGCTTGGTTATCACACATGGGGTGCAATATTTTAGGTACCTTTCCACATCCTTTCACATATGGGGCCAATAGAAGTGTTTTTAAAGAACTGCCAATGTCTTTTCTACACCAAAGTGTCCAGCTATCCTACTAAAATGTGCTTCCCATATCATTTGTTGCTCTGTAGCTGGAACATAGATGTACCCCATATGATAAAGGAAATTATATTACAAATATAAATCAAAAACATGTTTACCTTCTTGAAGCACCTAATATGTATCAACAAAGACAAGATATACTTCATATAGATCACCCAAAGTGGTAGTCTCATGTTCACATAGGTCAAGAACTATTATGAGTGCAGTAATTGGTGGGTGGCTCAAACAATTTGTGGTCATATTTGAGCTCCCCTTTTTTTGTTTGATTATCAAATGGAATTACTTCAAATATGTTTCCCACTTTTGGTGCCTCTCATTTCATAGTTTTATCTACATCTAGATGAATTCCAATGGTCTATGGTTAGTGTGGATGACCATCTCTTTCCCCAAGATGTAGTGTTTCCATTATTTGTAGGATTGTACAATGGCATAGATCTCCTTGTCATATGTCAGTTATTTCTTGATTGTTATTTTTGAAAAATGATCAACTACAAAAAAAATACAGTCCTTGCCATGTTTTGAAGTGGGCAAACTTGAGAGAAAAACTATTGAGACAGATTCCTAAGACCTAGTTGGTTCTAGAAATGGCATGTACAATCCTTGCTTCTTATTTGTTGGCTTGGTTATCACACATGGGGTGAAATATTTGAGGTACCTTTCCACATCCTTTCACATATGGGGCAAGTAGAAGTATTTTTAAAGAACTGCCACTGTCTTTTCTACACCAAAGTGTCCAGGTATCCTACTGAAATGTGCTTCCCATATCATCTTCTATTGCTCTGTAGCTGGAACATATATGTATGCCATATGATAGAGGACATTATCTTACAAATATAAATCAAAAACATGTTTACCTTCTTGAATCACCTAATATGTATCAACAAACTCAAGATATATTTCATATAGAGCACCCCAAGTGGTAGTCTCATGTTCGTATAGGTCAAGAACTATTGTGAGTGCAGTAATTGGTGGGTGGCTCAAATAATCTGTGTTCATATTTGAGCTCACCTTTTTTTGTTTGATTATCAAATGGAATTACTAAAAATATGTGGCCCACTTTTGGTGCCTCTCATTTCACAGTTTGATCTACATCTAGATGAATTCCAATGGTTTATGGTCAGTATGGATGACCATCTCTTTCCCCAAGATGTAGTGTTTTCATTATTTATAGGCTTGCACAATGGAATAGATCTCCTTGTCATATGTCAGGTATTTCTTGAATGTATCAGTGAAATTTTCATTATGATATGCAATAGGATGGCCATGTTGCATGATGACAACTCCCATGACATATTCAGATGCATCTGTCATCAACTCAAAAGGTTGATGCAAATCTAGCAAGGAAAGAACAAGGGTTGAGCAAAGTCTATTATTCTAATTATCAAAGTCCCTTTATTGGATTTTTCCCCACTAAAATATAACTTTAGCTCCTCTTTTAGTCACTTAGGTTAGTGGCCAAGCAACATGTGAGAATCCAAGAATAAAACCTATGATATAAATTTGTAAGACCTAAGAAGCTATGAAGTTTTGTGAGGGTCCTTATTGTAGGCCATTCTAAAATAACTTGAATCTTCTCTAGATCAACATGGACCCCTTCCTCATTCAATACATACCCTAGGAACTAAATTTTTTCATCCCAAATGTGCATTTTTCAAGATTTTCATACAACTTGTGCTCCCAAAGAGTTTGAAGCACCTTACAAACATGTTGCAGATGTTCCTCCCATGTTTTGCTATAGATGAGTATGTCATCCAGGTAGACAGCCATGAATGAGTTGGTGAAGGGTCACAGGATGTCATCCATCATCCTCATAAAGGTTGTATGTGCATTAGCTAAGCCAAAAGGCATAACCAACCATTTGAATAGCCCTTCCTTAGATTTGAATGTAGTCTTCCAGACATCAATGGGATCGATGAGAATTTGGTGATAGCTAGATTTGATATCAATTTTGGTGAAGAACTTCACATCATGGAGTTGGTCTAGTAGGTCATCAATCTTGGGGAGGGGGTAGTGATTCTTCATAGTGATTTTATTCAGGGCTTGATAGTCAATACAAATCCTCCATGTTCCATATTTCTTTAGTGCTAGGACAATTGAGCTACCACAAGGTGAAGAGTTTGGCCTGATATGACCTTTTTGGATCAATTTTTGAATCTATCTTTTTATCTCATCATTCTCCAAAACTGATCTGTGATATACAAGACTATTAGTCAAAGGTGATCCTAGGATCAAATTGATAGAATGTTTTACCTGGCAGTGTAGTGGAACTCTTGTGGGTGAATTGAATAAGTCATCATATTCTCTCATGATTTTTCCCATCTACTTATTTTGTTATGTTTATTATTTAGTGAGGATTGCAACATCAACCTTCTTGGGTTTTTGTGGTTTGACCACCATGAGAATGAATTGCTTTGTCTTATCCACCAATCTCTTACATTACTTGGCACTAATCATGGAGATAGATGTGGGAGATGGTACCTCTAGTATCCTATAGTGCCATGTTCTAAGAGTGAGGGTGATTCTTTGGGTTTGTGATTCATATACTCCATGTTGATCATACATGAATGGTTGACCAAGGATTACATCACAAACATATAGATTGACCACATCACACAAGACTTCATCTTGGAAAGGTTTTATTGTATATGAAAGAAGACACTAATGGGTGACACCAAGGTCTCTCCCTAGTCTCAACCATTCAATACTATATGGCTTTGGGTGAGGCTTCATGGATAGATTTAGAATTTTAATAACTTTAGTAGAGATTAAATTCTTTTGACTCCCACTATCATGAATGAAATACAGAGGCTTACCTCTTTCCCATAATTTGGAGTGAAACAACCTTTCCTTGTCATCTAGCCTTTCGTCATGGGTTTGTATGAAGCAAAAATGGTATCAAGCTCAGCATTTATAATCTCTTCTTTTTCCTCTTTGGTTGTAGGTTGTGTATAAGATAGATCAATAGATGTCGAGTATTGTGACTCAAAAATTAGTAACTTGATGGCTTGACATTCTTCTTTGGAGTGATTTCTAATTTTGTGGTAACCATTTTCCAGTCTTCCCCTTTTGGGGTTTCTTATCTTGAAACTCTTTTTGCTTCTAATTTTAGCCTCATTTTTTAACTTCCTTGTCACTTTTCCATTTCAAATGCTAACTCTTCATATTCTTTCTTTCATATTTCTGCTCAATCTTCACTGTGAACTTGTATGCCTCATTGAGGGTTTCCAAATTGAAGAGTTCCATTTCCCCTCATATGTACCATTGTATTCCACCATGAAATTTGAGATTATTATGTTTCTCACTTTCTTGGATGCCTAATCTTGTAGATAGAGAATGAAAAATGTCAGTGTAATCTTGAACAGATTGGTCTTTACCTCAGTGAAGTTGTTGCCACTGTATGTATAGATCATCATATGCTCATGTGTATATTATTATTCCTTTATCACTTCCACAAAATCATCCCAAGTAGGTTCCACCTCAAGGCCAATTCCATCTATACTGAACCTCTTTTTTTACATTTACTACCAATTTCTCATGGGCAATGATGCTTTCAAAAGAGCAAAAGTGATCTTTTCTCCATCAGTGAATTTATTTATAAAAAAGTAGGAAGATAATTGATCTAACCAATTTTATACTACATCAGCATTGATTTTTCCTTAAAATGTATGGATATAAAAATTCACCTAAACCTTGAAGGGTGTTGGATCACTGAAAGGAGGTTCCATGGATGAGGAGCCAGGAAATGCACATGAGGAGCCCAAATTTCCCATTGAGATTTATTAGAGAATTTGGGTGAATTTTTGTAGCATCTATGCTTATTTCCATTAGAAAGCTTCATTCACCATTTCCTTAAAGGGATCAAATGTCTTGATGTCATCTGACATTTGAAGTCATTTGGAGTAAATAGATGGATAGTTTGGAAGCTCTATTGTTTTCTACCCAAGCTTCTTGTAGCCTAACCTTGTCTTTAAGATCATACACTATCAAGAAAAATCACTTTGATACCACTGATCTAAAATTCAAAATTTATGATTGATATATATTTCAAGAACACACAAATAACACATTAATAATGAATTCTCTGAGAAGAGATGTTTTATTACTCAAGATTGCAATACAACTATATGTTTATCTCTGGGAAGAGATGTATGATTTTCATTTTGGGTTGCATCTTCATTTATACACATTTTGAAATCTATAGGAGTATGTGTAAGGTCATAAATATTGAGGTAGATTAAGTTGTTTGACTTTAATGATTTAAAACAATACAAAATTTGAAGAATTACTATTTTTAGAAACTTCCTATTTTTCGACTACATTTTGGATTGCATCTTCATTTATACACATTTTGAAATCTATAGGAGTATGTGTAAGGTCATAAATATTGAGGTAGATTAAGTTGTTTGACTTTAATGATTTAAAACAATACAAAATTTGAAGAATTACTATTTTTAGAAACTTCCTATTTTTCGACTACATTTTGGGTTGCATCTTCATTTATACACATTTTGAAATCTATAGGAGTATGTGTAAGGTCATAAATATTGAGGTAGATTAAGTTGTTTGACTTTAATGATTTAAAACAATACAAAATTTGAAGAATTACTATTTTTAGAAACTTCCTATTTTTCGACTACACTACTCAAATTGAAATTTAGGACACTTCCATAAGGTTTACAAGGGTCAAAAACTATCAATCAGTTATCCATGCCATCTCACCATGTTTTCCTCATTCTTAGCTTTCCAATGATTCAAATGTGGAGTCAATCAGAGCTACGATGCAAAAGTTATGGCTCTTAGAAGTTCTGTCATCAATTGGGGTAGAACTGTCACCCAAATTATTGCCTGAATAATTCCTCCCTCCTTGATAAGTAATAGTCCACATTGTATCAATATTCCTCATTAGGTGTGGCAGTTGTGTCTTCATTTGAGTCTTTGTGACCCACTCACCTTGGTGGCTATGTTGGCCCCTTTTGATCACCCGATAAAGTGGAATAGAGCGTCCTCTTATTGTCTTCATCCAGGTGTCCACAATATGATCCTCATCCACTGAAACAAAACTCTTTAGATCAAGCTCATCAATGTCTAGTTGTTATACTATAATTGAAGTGTCCAATAGAGGTGGATGATATGGTTTGAGTAGTTCTACGTTGAATATTGGATGCAGACCAAGGTAGGCTAGTAGGTTCAACTCAAAAGCATTTTCTCCAACTTTTATAGTGATGGTGTAGGGACCATTTCGTAGAGGCCAAATTTTTCTATGTGATCCTACAAGTTTTTCCTTTTGAAGCTACAACCAAAACTTATCACGCATAGAAAAATATTGTGTAATCAAATGTTTGTCATGGCATTTCTTATACTTCTGATTCATCTTCTCCAAGATGTCATGAACTTGTTGTTGGATGTGTTGCATTTGATCAATGAACTTTTTTGCTTTTGTTGCCTCAGATCTCCCATGAGGTGTGTATTCCATGGTGGAGAATGGAATGTATATATCAATTAGGGTTATGGGTTGGAACCCAAAACATAATTGGAATGGACTGTGCTTGGTCAAGTTATGTAGGGCCTGATTGTATCCATGTTGTATGAAAAGAAGCCCCTCATCCCATGTGCGTGGATGTTTGTGAACAACCAAGAGGTTCACCAATTCCATCTAAACATCTATCTATGTATGGAAGGCTATGGACTTCATCAGCTTGGTATCCATAATTTTCTATAGATTAGACTAGAAGATGCTCAGGAACCTGATATCTCAATTTAAGATAATGGACTTGGGGAGACCGAAATGGAGCCATACATGACTAAAATATAGTTGAATAGTTTCTTTAGTAGATATATTTTTCTCACAAGTAATCATGATAGCCATTTTTGAAAAATGATCAACTAAAACAAAAATATAGTCCTTGTCATGTTTTTAAGTGAGCAAACCTAAGAGAATATCTATTGAGACAGATTCCCAAGGCGTGGTTGGTTCTTGCATTGTGTGTACAATCCTTGCTTCTTATTTCTTGGCTTGGCTATCACAAATGGGGTAAAATATATGAGGTACCTTTCCACATCCTTTCACATATGGGGTGAGTATAAGTGTTCTTGAATAATTTTCAATGTCTTTTCTACATAAAAGTGTCCAATTGTCCTACTTAAATGTGTTTCCCATATCATCTTCTATTGCTCTGTAGTTGGAACACAGATGTACCCCATATGATAGAGGCAATTATCTTGAAAATAGAAATAAAAAACATGTTTACCTTCTTGAGGCACCTAATATGTATCAGCAAAGGTAGGATTTGCTTCATACAGAGCACCCCAAGTAGCAGTCTCATGTCTGCATAGGTGAAGAAATGTTGTGAGTGCAGTAATTAGTGGGCAGCTCAGAAAATCTATGGCCATGTTTAAGCTCCACTTTTTATGTTTAATTATCAAATTTAATTAATATAGATATGTGTCCCACTGTTGGTGCCTCTCATTTCATAGTTTTATCTATGTCTAGATGAATTCTAATGGTTTGTGGTCAATTTGGATGATTGTCTCTTTCTCCAAGATATAGTGTTTTCATTGTTTGTAGGATTACACAATGGTATAGAGTTCCTTTTCATATGTTAGTTATTTCCTGACTATATTAGTGAAATTTTTACTATGATATTTAATAGGATGGCTATGTTGCATGATGACATCTCCCATAGCATATTCAGATGTATATGTCATCAACTTGAAAGGTTGATGCAAATCTAGCAAGGCAAGAATAGGGGATGAGCAAAGTCTATTTTTCAAATTCTCAAATGCCTTTTGTTTTATTTTTCCCCACTAAAATTTAACTTTATCTCCTCCTTTAGTCACTTGGGTTAGTGGCCAAGCAACATGTGAGAATCCATGAACAAACTTGTGATAGAAATTTACAAGATCCAAGAAGTTGTGAAGTTCTATGAGGGTCCTTAGTGTAGGCCATTCTCTAATAAACCAAAGACTCTTTGGATCGACATGGAACCCTTCCTCATTCACAACGTACCCTAAGTACTGAATTGTTTTATTCCTAAATGTGCATTTTTCAAGATTTGCATATAACTTGTGTTCTTGAAGAGTTTAAAGCACCTTACGAACATGTTATAGATGTTCCTCCCATGTTCTACTATAGATGAGTTGGTGAAGGGTCATAGGATGCCATCCATTATCATCATAAAGGTTGCAAGTGCATTAGTTAAGCCAAAAGGCATAACCAACCATTTGAAGAGCCCCTCTTTAGATTTGAATGCAGTCTTGCAGACATCGATGAGATTAATGAGAATTTGGTGATAGACAGATTTGAGATCAATTTTGGTGAATAAATTCACACCATGGAGTTGGTCCATTAGGTCATCAATCCTAGGGAGGGGGTAGTGATTCTTCATAGTTATTTTATTTAGGGATCAATAGTTAATATAAAGCCTCTATGTTCCATTTTTATTTGGTGCCAAGATAATCAGGCTGCCACAGGGTGAAGAGCTTAACCTGATGTGACCCTTTTGGATCAATTACTGAATCTATTTTTTTATCTCATCATTCTCCAAAACCAATCTGTGATACAAGGGACTTATAGGCAAAGGTGATCTTGGGATCAAATTGATAGAATGTTTTACCTGGAAGTGTAGTGGAACTCCTATGGGTGACTTGAATAAGTCATCATATTCTTCCATGATTTTTTCTATCTACTTTTTTTGTTGTGTTGATTATGTATTCAAGACTACAACATCAACCTTCTTGGGTTTCTATGGTTTGACTACCATGAGAATTAATTTCTTTTTCTCCACCAATCTCTTACATTGCTTAGCACTAATCATAAAGACATATGTGGGAGGTGGTACCTCTGGTACCTCGTATCATCATGTTCCAAGAGAGATGGTGGTTCTTTGGGTTCATGATTCATTAATTCCATGTTGATCATACATTAATGACTAACCAAGGACAACATCACTGATCTGGGCAATAATTCAGGTGACAATTTGGGTGATGATTCTACCTCTATTGATGATGGAACTTTTGGGAGCCATAACTGTTGCAATGTAGCTCTAATTGACTCATCATTTAAACCATTGGAAAGATAATAACAAGGATAACATGGTTACATGGCATGGAGATTTTCTTGATGGTTTTTGACTCCTAAAAACCCAATGTAAGTTCCCCAAATTTCAATTTTAGTAGTGTAGTATAAAAATAGTAAGTTTTTAAAAATAGTAATTTCTCAAATTATGTATTGTTTTAAATCATGAAAGTCGAACCACTTAATCTCCCTCGATATTGGTGACTTTCCACATCCTCATCCTACTTTCAAAATGTGTATAAATGAAGATGTAACCTGAAATGGAAATCAGACATCTCTTCGCAGAGATAAACATATAGTTGTATTGTGATCTTGAGTAATAAAACATCTCTTCTAAGAGAATTCATTATTACACTATTATTTTTGTGTTCTTGAAATATCTGTCAATCAAAACTTTTGAGTTTTGGATTAGTGGTATCAAATTTCTTTGTCTTGAGAGTGTATGAACTCAAGGATGAGGTCAGGCTACAAGAAGCTTAGGTGGAAAACAATAGAGTTCTAAACTATCCACCTATTCACTCGAAATGACTTCAAATGCTAGATGACACCAAGACATCTGATCCTTTCAAGGAAATGGTAAATGAATACCTCTAATGATAATAAGCATAGATGATCCAACAATTTTCCTAAATTCTATAATAATTCTCGATGGGAAATTCTGGCTCCTCATTTGCACTTCTTGGCTCCTCATCTATGGAACATCTTTTCAATGCCCCAACACCCTTCAAGGTTTAGGTTAATTTTAATATTCTTACATTTGAAGGCAAAATCAATGTTGATGTAGTATAAAATTAGTTGGATCAATTATATTCTTACTTCTCTACAAATAAATTCACAGATGGAGAAAATATCACTTTTGCTCTTTTGAAAGCATTAATGCTTGAAAAAATTGATGGGAAGTGTACAAAAAGAAGTTTATTACAAATGACATTGGCCTTGAGGTGGAACCTACTTGGGATGATTTCATGGAAGTGGTAAAGGAAGAATACTATCCCATTGGATCATATGATGACCTATACATATAGTGGCAACAACTTCACTAAGGTAAGGACCAATCTGTTCAAGATTACATAGACATTTTTCAATCTCTATCTAAAAGATTGGTCATCCATGAAAGTGAGAAACATAAGACTCTCAAATATCATGGTGGAATACAATGGTACATATGGGGGTAAATAAAATTGTTCAATTTAGAAACCCTCGGTGAGGCATATAAGTTCGTAGTGAAGATTGAGCATAAGCATGGAAGAAATAATATGAAGAGTCAGCCTTCAAAATGGAAAAGTGACAAGGAACTTCAAACACGAGGCCAAAATTGGAAGTAAAAGGATTTTCAAGATAAGAAACTCCAGAATGGGAAGGATGTAAAATGATGTGATTACCACAAAACTAGAACTCACTCCAAAGAAGAATGTTGAGATATCAAGTCGTTACTTTCTGAGCCATAATACTCGACATCTACTACTCTATCTCATACACAACCTATAGTTGAAGAGGATGAAGAAGATATTGTAGATGTTGAGCCTAATACCATCATTGCTTCATCATAGACCTATGAGGAAAGGCTAGATGACAAGGAAAGATTGTTTCACTCTAAATTATGGGTAAAAGATAAGCCTCTGCATTTCATTCTTGATAGTGGGAGTCAAAAGAATTTAATCTATGCTAAAGTTGTGAAAATTATAAATCTATCCATGAAGCCTCACCCAAAGCCACACAATATTGGATGGTTGAGCCCAGGGAGAAACCTCCAAGTCACCCATTAGTGTCTTCTTTCATATGTAATAAAACCTTTCCAAGAAGAAGTCTTGTGTGATGTGGTCAATCTAAATGTTTGTGATGTACTCCTTGGTTAGTTGTTCATGTATGATCGACATGGCATCTATGAATCATGAACCTAAATAATCACCCTCACTCTTAGAACATGGTGCTATAGGGTACCAGAGGTACCACCTTCAACATCTATCTCCATGATCAATGTCAAGCAATGTAAGATATTGGTGGAGAAGACAAATCAATTTATTCTTTTGAAATAATTATTGCCCATGAAAATTGATGGGAAGTGTACAAAAAGAGGTTTAGTACAAATGACATTGGCCTTGAGGTAGAACATACTTGGGATTATTTCATGGAAGTGGTAAACGAAGAGTATTATCCCATTGGAGCATATGATGATCTGTACATATAGTGGCAACAAATTCACCAAGGTAAGGATCAATCTATTCAAGATTACATAGATATTTTTCATTCTCTGTCTGCAAGATTAAGCATCCAAGAAAGTGAGAAACATAAGACTCTCAAATATCATGGTGGAATACAATGGTACATATGGGGGAAATGGAACTCTTCAATTTGGAAACCCTCGGTGAGGCATACAAGTTCATAGTGAAGATTGAGCAGAAGCATGGAAGAAAGAATATGAAGAGTCGGCCTTCAAAGTGGAAAAGTGACGAGGAAGGTCAAACACGAGGCCAAAATTAGAAGAAAAAGGAGTTTCAAGATAAGAAACCCCAAAAGGGGAAGGATGTAAAATGGTGTGATTACCATAAAACTGTAACTCACTCTAAAGAAGAATGTTGAGCCATCAAGTCACTACTTTTTGAGTCACAATACTTGACATCTACTACTCTGTCTCATACACAACCTATAGTTAAAGAGAATGAAGAAGAGATTGTAGATGTTGAGCTTGATACCATCATTGCTTCATCATAGATCTACGAGGAAAGGCCAAATGATAAGGAAAGATTATTTCACTCTAAATTATGGGTAAAAGGTAAGCCTCTGCATTTCATTCTCGATAGTGGGAGTCAAAAGAATTTAATCTCTGCTAAAGTTGTGAAAAGTCTAAATCTATCCAAGAAGCCTCACTCAAAGCCATACAATATTATATGGTTGAGCCCATGGAGAAACCTCTGTGTCACCCATCAATGTCTTCTTTCATATGTAATAAAACCTTTCCAAGATGAATTCTTGTGTGATGTGATCAATCTAGATGTTTGTGATGTACTCCTTGGTCAACCATTCATGTATGATCAATATGGCATCTATGAATCATGAACCCAAAGAATCGCCCTCACTCTTAGAACACAGTGCTATAGGGTACCATAGGGTAATATAAGGAGGGGTTCTTAAAATAGTTGGTAATGCCTTTTGGCTTAAATAATGCACCTATAACCTTCATGAGGATGATGGATGACATCCTGCAACCCTTCACCAACTCACTCATGGTTGTCTTCCTGGATGACATACTCATCTATAGTAAAACATGGGAGGAACATTTGCAACATATTCGTAAGGTAATTCAAACTCTTCATGAGCACACATTATATGTAATTATTGACAAATGCACATTTGGGATGAAAATAATTCAATAACTCAAGTACGTTGTGAATGAGGAAGGGGTCCATGTTGATCTAGAAAAGATTTGGGTTATTTGAGAATGGCCTACACCAAGGACCCTCATAGAACTTTATAGCTTCTTGGGTCTTATAAATTTATATCACAAGTTTGTTCTTAGATTTTCACATGTTGCTTGGTTACTAACTCAAGTGACTAAAGGAGGAGCTAAAGATACATTTTAATGGGTTGAAATACAACAAAGGGCATTTGAGAATTTATAGAATAGACTTTGCTCAGCCCCTATTCTTGCCTTGCTAGATTTGCATCAACCTTTTGAGTTAATGACAGATGCATCTGACTAAGCTATGGGAGTTGTCACCATGCAACATGTCCACCTTGTTGCATATCACAATGAAACTTTCACTGATACAGTCAGGAAATATTTGACATATGATAAGGAGATCTATGCCATTATGCAAGCCTAAAAATAATAGAAACACTACATCTTGGGGAAAGAGATGGTCATCCACACTGACCATAGACCATTGGAATTCATCCAAACATAGAGAAAACTATGAAATGAGAGGCACCAAAAGTGGGACACATATCTACAACAATTCCATCTGATAATCAAAAAAAAAAAGGGAGCTCAAATATGGCCATAGATTATCTGAGCCATCCACCAATTACTGCAGTCATAATAGTTCTTGACCTATGTGGACACAAGACTACCACTTGGGGTGCTCTATTTGAAGTAGATCCTACCTTTGCTAATATATATAATGTGCTTATAAAAGGTAAAAATGTTTTTAATTTCTATTTTCAAGACAATGTCCTCTATCATATGGGGCACATGTGTGTTCCAACTTTAGAGCAACAGAAAATGATATGGGAATCACATTTTAGTAGGATAGTTGGACACTTTGGTATAGAAAAGACATTGGCAGTTCCTCAAAAACACTTCTACTAGCCCCATATATGAAAGTATGTGGAAAGGTATCTCAAATCTTGCACCCTATGTGCAATATCCATGCTAACAAATAAGAAGCAAGGATTGTACACACCATTGCCAAAACCAACCAGGCCTTGGGAATCTGTCTCAATGGATTTTCTCTCAAGTTTTACCACTTCAAAACATGGAAAGGATTGTATTTTTTTGTAGTTGATCATTTTTCAAAAATACCTATCATGATTGCTTGTAAGAAAAATATATCTGCTGAAGAAACTTCTTAATTGTATTTTAGTCATGTATGGCTCCATTTTGGTCTCCCTAAGTCCATTGTCTTAGATCGAGATAGAAGGTTCTTGAGAATCTTCTAGTACACTCTATGGAAGATGATGGATACCAAGATGATGAATTCCAAAACCTTTCATCCACAGACTGATGGTCAAATAGAGGTGGCAAACCACTTGATTGTTTACATGATTTAGATGTATCACTCTAAACATCCACACACATGGGATGAGGGTCTTCTTTTCATACAACATGGATGCAATCAGGCCCTATATAGCTTGACCAAGCACAGTCCATTCCAAGTATACTTCAGGTTCTAACGCACATAACCAATTGATATAGCCATTCCATTCTCCACCATGGAATACATAGTTCATAGAAGATTTGAGGCAAAAAAATCAACAAATTTTTATTGAACAAATGCAACACATCCAATAACAAGTTTATGACATTTTGGAGAAGATGAATTGTAAATATAATCAATGTCATGACAAACATAAGATTGCACACCATTTTTCTATGGGTGACAAGGTTTGGTTGTGGCTTTAGATGGAATGACTTACAAGCCTACACAAACAAATTTAGTCTCTACGATATGGTCCCTACACCATCACTAGAAAAGTTAGAGAAAATGTTTTTGAGTTGAACCTACCAACCTACCTTGGTCTGCTTCCAATATTAAATGTGGAGCTCCTCAAACCATATCATCCACCTTTGTTGGGCACTTCAGTCATAGCAAAATAACTAGACATTGATGATCTTGATCCATAGAGTTTTTCTATAGTGGAGGAAGATAATATTTTGGACACTTCAATGAAAACAACAAGAGGATACTCTATTTCACTTTATGGGGCGGTCAAAAGGGGTCAACTTAGCCACCAAGGTGAGTGGATCACAAAGAATCAAATTAAGACACAACTTCCACACTTGATGAGGAATATTGATGCGATGGAGACCATTGCTTCTCAAGGAGGGAGGAATGATCTAGACAACAATTCAGGTGACAATTTGGGTGATGGTTCTACCCCAATTGATGATGAAACTTTCAGGAGCCATGACTTTTGCACTGTAGCTCCAATTGACTCATTTTTTGAACCATTGGAAAGCTAATAATTAGGAAAAGGTGGTGAGATGGTATGGAGATTTTCTTGATGGTTTTTGACCCTTGAAAACCCAATGGAATTTCCCCAAATTTTAATTTTAGTATTGAAGTCTAAAAATATTAAGTTTCTAAAATAGTAATTCCTCAAATTTTGTATTGTTTTAAATCATTTAAGTCAAACCACTTAATCTCCCTCGATATTTTTGATCTTCCACATCCTTCTCCTAAGTTCAAAATGTGTATAAATGAAGATGTAACCTAAAATAGAAATTATACATCTCTTCCCAAAGATAAGCATATAGTTGTATTGCGATCTTGAGTTATAAAACATCTCTTCTCAGAAAATTCATTGTTATTGTGTTATTTTTGTGTTCTTGAATTATTTGTCAATGAAAAATTATGAGTTTTGGATCAATTACAAACATCTATATTTTCCACATCACACAAGACTTCATCTTGGAACTTCATCTTGGAAATGTTTTATTGCATATGAAAGAAGACACTAATGGGTGACACAGAGGTCTCTCCCTGGGCTCAAACATCAAATACTATATGGCTTTGGGTGAGGCTTCATGGATAAATTTATACTTTTCACAAATTTAATAGAGATTAAATTCTTTTGACTCCCACTATCAAGAATGAAATGTAGAGGCTTACCTTTTGCCCATAATTTGGAGTGAAATAACCTTTCCTTGTTAGTTGACCTTTCCTCACAGGTCTGTGATGAAGCAATGATGGTATCAGGCTTAACATCTATAATATCTTCTTCATCCTCTTCAACTATAGGTTGTGTATAAGACATAGCAGTAGATTTCAAGTATTGTGACTCAGAAAGGAGTGACTTGATGGCTCAACATTCTTCTTTGGAGTGAGTTCTAGTTTTTTGGTAATCATACCATTTTCTAGTCTTCCCCTTTTGGGGTTTATTATCTTGAAACTCCTTTTGCTTCAAATTATGGCCTCATGTTTGACATTCCTTGTCACTTTTCTATTTTAAAGGCTGACTCTTTGTATTCTTTCTTCCATGCTTCTGCTCAATCTTCACTGAAAACTTGTATGCCTCTCTGAGGGTTTCTAAATTGAAGAGTTTCATTTCCCCTCATATGTACCATTGTATTCCACCATGATATTTGAGAGTATTATGTTTGTCACTTTATTGGATGCCCAATCTTATAGACAGAGAATAAAAAATATTAGTATAACCTTGAATAGATTGGTCCTTACCTTGGTGAAGTTGTTACCACTGTATGTACAAATCATCATATGCTCTAATGGGATAATATTATTCCTTTATCACTTACATGAGATCATCTTAATTAGGTTACATCTCAAGGCCAATTTCATCTATATTGAACCTCTTTTTTTACACTTCCCACCAATTTTTCAAGGGCAATGATTCTTTCAAAAGAGCAAAAGTGATCTTTTCTCCATTGATAAATTTATTTATAGAAAAGTAGGAAGATAATTGATCTAACCAATTTTATACTAAAAAATCATTGATTTTGCCTTAAAATGTAGGGATTTCAAAATTCACTTGAACCTTGAAGGGTATTGGGGAACTGAAAGTGCGTTCCATAGATTAGGAGCTAGGAAGTGCAGATGAGGAGCCAAAATTTACCATTGAGATTTATTGGAGAATTTAGGAAAATCATTGAAGCATCTATGCTTATTTCCATTGGAGGGATTCATTCACCATTTTCTTGAATGTATTATATGTCTTGGTGTCATCCATCATTTGAAATTGTTTGGAGCAAATAGGTGGATAGTTTGGAAGCTCTGTTGTTTTTCATTTAAGCTTCTTGTAGCCTAACCTCATCCTCAAGATCATACACTCTCAAGATAAATCACTCTGATACCACTGATCCAAAACTCAAAATTTTTGATTGACAGATATTTTAAGAACACAAAAAAAAAAGTAACAATGAATTCTCTGAGAAGAGATGTTTTATTACTCAGGATTATAATACAATTATATGTTTATCTTTGAGAAGAGATGTCTGATTTCTATTTTAGGTTACATCTTCATTTATAAACATTTTTTAAATTGGAGGAGGATGTGGAAGGTCACCAAATATGAGGGAGATTAAGTGGTTTTACTTCCACAATTTAAAACAATACAAAATTCAAAGAATTACTATTTTTAAAAACCTGCTATTTTTAGACTATAGTACTAAAATTGAAATTTGGGGCAGTTCCATTTTATTTTTAGGGGTAAAAAATGACTAATCAAATATTTTTTCCATCTCACCATGTTCTCCTCATTCTTATCTTTTTAATGGTTCAAATGGGAAGTCAATCGGAGCTACGGTGCAAAAGTTATGGCTCCTAGAAGTTCCATCATCAATTAAGGTAGAACCATTACCCAAATTATCACCTAAATTGCTGCCCAGATCATTCGTCCCTCCTTGAGAATAAATGGTACCCATTGCATCACTATTCCTCATCAAGTGTGGTAGTTGTGTCTTAATCTGATTCTCTATGATCCACTCACATTGGTGGCTAAGCTGGCCCCTTTTGAACACTCGATAAAGTGAAATAGAGCATCCTCTTATTGTCTTCATCCAAGTGTCCACAATTTGATCCTCCTCCACTAAAGAAAAACTCTACAGATCAAACTCATCAATGTCTATTTGTTCTAATACGATTGAAGTGTCGAATAGTGGTGGATGATATGGTTTTATGAGTTCCATGTTGAATATTGGATGCAAACCTAGGTAGGCTGATAGGTTCAACTCAAAAAAAAATTCTCAAACTTTTCTAGTGATAGTGTAGGGACCATATCTATGTGGTCCTGCAAGTCATTCCTTTTGAAGCTACAACCAAACCTTATCACCCATAGCAAAATGGTGTATAATCCTATGTTTGTCATGGCATTACTTATACTTCTGATTCGTATTCTCCAAGATGTCATGAACTTGCTACTAAATGTGTAGCAGTTGTTTAATTAATTTTTTTGCTTTTTCTACCTCAAATCTCCCATGAGGTATGTATTCCATGGTGGAGAATGGAATGTATATATAAATTGGTGTCATGGGTTATAACCTGAACCATACTTAGAATAGGTTGTGCTTGGTCGATTTATACATGGCTTGATTATATCCATGTTATATGAAAAGAAGCCCCTCATCCCATGTGCATGGATATTTTGAGTGATACATTTAAATCATGTGAACAATCAAGTGGTTCACAACTTCTATTTGACCATTAGTCTATAGATGGAAGGCTATGGAATTCATCTTGGTATCCATCATCTTCCTTAGAGTGGACCAAAAAATGCTCAGGAACTTGCTATCTCGATCTAAGACCATGGACTTGGGGAGACCAAAATGGAGCCATACATGACTAAAATATAATTGAGTAGTTTCTTCAGCACATATATTTTTCTTACATGAAATCATTATAGCCATTTTTGAAAAATGATCAACTATAAAAAAATACAGTCCTTGCCATGTTTTGAAGTGGGCAAACCTGAGAGAAAATCTTTTGAGATAGATTCCCAAGGCCTGGTTGGTTCTGGCAATGGCATGTACAATCCTCTCTTCTTATTTGTTGGCTTGGATACCACACATGGGGTGAAAGATTTGAGGTAACTTTCCACATCCTTTCACATATGGATCTAGTAGAAGTGTTTTTAAAGAAATGACAATGTCTTTTCTACACCAAAGTGTCCAACTATCCTACTGAAATGTTTTTCCCATATCATCTTCTATTGCTCTACAACTAGATCACAGTTGTACCCCATATGATAGAGGAAAATATCTTAAAAATAGAAATCAAAAACATGTTTACCTTCTTGAAGCACCTATGATGTATCAACAAAGGTAGGATATGCTTCATACAGAGCACCCCAAGTGGTAGTCTCATGTCCACACAGGTCAAGAACTATTGTGAGTACAATAATTGGTGAGTAGCTCAGACAATATGTGGCCATATTTGAGCTCCCCTTTTTGTGTTTGATTATCAGATGGAATTACTACATATATGTGGCCCACTTTTGGTGCCTCTCATTTTGTAGTTTGATCTACATCTAGATGAATTCTAATGGTTTGTGGTCAATGTGGATGACCATCTCTTTCCCCAAGATGTAGTGTTTCCATTGCTTGTAGGCTTGCACAATGGCATAGAGATCCTTATCGTATGTCAAATATTTCCTGAATGTATCAGTGAAATTTTCACTATGATATGCAACAAGATGACCGTGTTGCATGATGACAGCTCCCATGGCATATTCAGATGCATCTATCATCAACTCGAAAGATTGATACAAATCTGGCAAGACAAGAATAGGGGCTGAGCAAAGCCTATTATTCAAATTCTAAAATGCCCTTTATTATATTTTTCCCCACTAAAATGTTGCTTTATCTCCTCTTTTAGTCACTTGATTTAGTGGCCAATCAATATGTGAGAATCCAAGAACAAACTTTTGATAGAAATTTACAAGACCTAAGAAGCTATGAAGTTCTGTGAGGGTCCTTGGTGTAGGGCATTCTTGAATAACCTGAATCTTCTCTAGATCGGCATGGACCCCTTCCTCATTCACAATGTACCCTAGGTACTAAATTATTTTCATCCCAAATGTAAATTTTTCAAGATTTTCATACAACTTGTGCTCCTAAAGAGTTTGAATCACCTTAAAAACATGTTGTAGATGTTCCTCCCATGTTATACTATAGATGAGTATGTCATCTAGGTAGACAACCATGAATGAGTTGGTGAAGGGTCTAAATTGTATTAGTTAAGCCAAAAGGCATAACCAACCATTCAAAAATCCCCTCTTTATATTTGAATGCAATCTTCCAGACATTGGTGGGATCGATGGGAATTTGGTGATAGCCAGATTCAAGATCAATTTTGGTGAAGAACTTCACACCATGGAGTTGGTCTAATAGGTCATCGATCATGGGGAGGGGGTAGTTATTTTTCATAGTGATTTTATTCAGGGCTTAATAGTCAATACAAAGCCTCCATGTTCCATTTTTCTTTGGTGCCAGGACAATCAGGATACCATAGGGTGAAGACCTTGACCTGATGTGACCCTTTTGGATCAATTCTTGAATCTATTTTTTATCTCATCATTCTCCAAAACTAATCTATGATATACAAAACTTTTAGGCAAAGGTGATCCTAGAATCAAATTGATAGAATGTTTTACCTGGCAATACAGTGGAATTCTCGTGGGTGACTTGAATAAGTCATCATATTCTCCCATGATTTGTCTCATCTGCTTCTGTTATTGTGTTTATTGTGTAGTCAAGACTAAAACATCAACTTTCTTGGATTTTTGTGGTTTGACCACCATGAAAATGAATTATTATGTCTTCTCCACCAATATCTTACATTACTTAGCACTAATCATGAAGATAGATGTGGGAGGTTGTACCTATGGTACCCTATAGCACCACATTCCAAGAGTGAGGGTGATTCTTTGAGTTCATGATTCATAGATGCCATGTCGATCATACATGAATGGCTGACCAAGGAGTACATCACAAACATCTAGATTGACCACATCACATAAGACTTCATCTTGGAAAGGTTTTATTGCATATGAAAGAAGACATTGATGGGTGACATGAAGGTCTCTCCCTAGGCTCAACCATCAAATACTATATGGCTTTGGGTGAAGCTTCATGGATAGATTTAGACTTTTCACAAATTTATCAGAGATTAAATTCTTTTGACTCCCACTATCAATAATGAAATGCATAGGCTTAGCTTTTACCCATAATTTAGAGTGAAACAACCTTTCCTTGTCATCTCTCCTTTCCTCATGGGTTTGTGATGAAGCAAAGATGGTATCAAGCTCAGAATCTACAATCTCTTCTTCATCCTCTTTGAATGTAGGTTATGTATGAGATAGAGTAGTAGTTGTCAATTATTGTGACTCAAAAAGTAGTGAATTGATGGCTCAGCATTCTTCTTTGGAGTGAGTTTCAGTTTTATGGTAATCACACCATTTTCCAATCTTCCCCTTCTAGAGTTTCTTATCTTGAAACTCATTTTGTTTCTAATTTTGGCCTCATGTTTGACCTTCCTTGTCACTTTTCTATTTTGAAGGTTGACTCTTTGTATTCTTTCTTCCATAATTTTGCTCAATCTTCACTGTAAAATTGTATGCCTCACTGAGGGTTTCCAAATTGAAGAGTTTCATTTCCCCCCATATGTACCATTGTATTCCACCATGATATTTGAGAATCTTATGTTTCTCACTTTCTTGGATGGCCAATCTTGCAGACAGAGAATAAATTTTTTTAGTTTAATCTTGAACAGATTGGTCCTTACCTTGCAAAGTTGTTGCCATAGTATGTACAGATCATCATATGCTCCAATGGGATAGTATTCTTCCTTTATCACTTCCATGAAATCATATCAAGTAGGTTCCACCTCAAGGATAATTTATTCTGTACTGAACCTCTTTTTTTACACTTCTTATCAATCTTTCATGGGCAATGATACTTTCAAAAGAGCAAAAGTTATATTTTCTCCATCAGTGAATTTACTTATAAAAAATTCAAAAGACAATTGATCTAACCAATTTTATACTTCATTAGCATTGATTTTACCTTCAAATGTAGGGATATAAAAATTCACCTAAACCTTGAAGGGTGTTGGGGCACTGAAAGGATGTTCCATGGATGAGGAGTCAAGAAGTGCAGACGAGGATCTAGAATTTATCATCTAGATTTATTGGAAAATTTGGGTGAATTATTATAGCATCTACACTTGTTGCCATTAGAGGGATTCATTCACCATCTCATTGAAGGGATCAGATCTCTCAGTGTTGTCTTCCATTTGAAGTCATTTGGAGTGAATAGGTGGATAGTTTGGAAGCTATGTTATTTTCCACACAAGCTTCTTGTAACTTGACCTCATCCTCGAGATCATACACTCTCAAGACAAACTACTATGATACCACTGATCCAAAAATTAAAAGTTTTGATTGAAAAATATTTCAAGACCACAAAAATAACACAGTAACAATGAATTCTCTAAGAAGAGATGTTTTATTACTCAAGATTATAGTACAACTATATGCTTATCTCTAGGAAGAGATGTTTGATTTCCATTTCAGGTTAAATCTTCATTTATACACATTTTGAAAATAGGAAGAGGATGTGGAATGTCACCAATCTTGAGGAAGATTAGGTGGTTCAACTTCCATGATTTAAAACAATACAGAATTCCAAGAATTACTACTCTTAGAAACTTACTATGTTTAAACTACACCATTTAAATTGAAATTTAGGGCACCTCCATTGGGTTTTAGAGGGTAAAAAACCACAAAGTAAATCTCTATTCCATCTCATCTTGTTCTCATCATTCTTATCTTTACAATGATTCAATCAGGGAGTCAATCATAGCTACAGTGCAAAAGTTATGGCTTCTAGAAGTTTCATCATCAATTGGGGTAAAACCATCGCCTAAATTGTTGCCCAGATCATTCCTCCCTCCTTAAGAAGAAATGGTACCCACTACATCAATATTCCTCTTCAGGTGTGGTAGTTATGTCTTAATCTGATTCTCTATGAGCCATGCATCTTGGTGGTTAAGCTGGCCCCTTTTGATCACCCGATAAAGTAGAATAGAGCATCCTCTTGTTGTCTTCATCCAGGTGTCCACAATCTGATCCTCCTCCACTGGAGCAAAACTATATGGATCAAAATCATCAATGTCTAATTGTTATTCAATGACTGAAGTGTCGAACTGAGGTGGATGATATGGTTTGAGGAGTTCCACATTGAATATTGGATGCAGACTAAGGTAGGCTTATAGGTTCAACTCAAAAGCATTTTCTCCAACTTTTTTGGTGATGGTGTAGGGACCATATCATAGAGGCTAAATTTATCTGTGTGGGCCTACAATTCATTCCTTTTGAATCCTTAACCAAACCTTGTCACCCACAACAAAAAGGTGTGTAATCCTATGTTTGTCATGGCATTGCTTATACTTCTGATTCATCTTCTCCAAGATGTCATAAAATTGCTGTTGGATGTGTTGCATTTGTTTAATGAAATTTGTTGCTTTTGATACCTCAGATATCCCATGACGTGTGTATTCCATGGTGGATAATGGATTGTTTCATGCAACTAAAAGGACTTCTATGAAATCATATCAAGTAGGTTCCATGGTGCCCAGTTATCATGCTAAAATGTGCTTCACAATCATCTTTTATTGCTCTACAACTAGAACATAGACGTGCCCCATGTGATAAAGGACATTATCTTGTAAATAAAACTAGAGACATGTTTACCTTCTTAAAGTGCCTGATCTGTATCATTAAAGGTAGCATATACTTCATATAGAGCACCCCAAGTGGTAGTCTCGTGTTTACACAGATCAAGAACTATTGTGAGTGCAAAAATTGGTGGATGGCTCAGCCAATCTATAGCTATATTTGAAATCCCCTTTTTGTGTTTGATTATCAGATGGAATTGTTGCAGATATGTGGCCCACTTTTGGTGCCTCTCATTTCATAGTTTTCTTTACATCTAGATGAATTCCAATAGTCTGTGGTCAGTGTGGATGACCATCTCTTTCCCCAAGATGTAGTATTTCCATTATTTGTAAGATTGCACAATGGCATAGAGTTATTTATCATATGTCAGGTATTTCCTAACTGCATCATTGATAGTTTCACTATGATATGCAATAGGATGGCCATGTTGCATGATGATAGCTCCCATAGCATATTCAGATGT
Source organism: Torreya grandis (assembly GCA_037957365.1). Classification (NCBI taxonomy): domain Eukaryota; kingdom Viridiplantae; phylum Streptophyta; class Pinopsida; order Cupressales; family Taxaceae; genus Torreya; species Torreya grandis. The sequence continues at coordinate 1,086,143 of JARHVA010000487.1, forward strand.
ATCTGTCATTAACTCAAAAGGTTGATGCAAGTCTAGCAAGGCAAAAATAGGAGTTGAATAGAGTCTATTCTTCAAACTCTCAAATTCTCTTTGTTGTATTTTTCCCCACTGAAATGCAAATTTATCTCCTCCTTTAGTCACTTGGTTAAGTGGCTAAGCAACATGTGAGAATCCAAGAACAAACCTATGATAGAAATTTGTAAGACCTAAGAAGCTATGAAATTATGTGAGGGTCCTTGGTATAGGCCATTCTTGAATAACCTAAATTTTATCTGGATCAATGTGGACCCATTCCTCATTCACAACGTACCCCAAGTACTGAATTATTTTCATCCTGAATGTGCACTTGTCAAGATTTACATACAACATGTGCTCCCAAAGATTCTGAAGCACCTTACGAACATGTTGCAGATGTTCCTCCCATGTTATACTATAGATGAGTATGTCATCTAGGTAGACAACCAAGAATGAGTTAGTGAAGGGTCACGAGATGTCATCCATCATCCTCATGAAGGTTGTAGGTGTGTTAGTCAAACTAAAAGGCATAATCAACCATTAGATGATCCCCTCCTTAGATTTGAATGCAGTCTTCCAAAAATCAGTGGGATCGATAGAAATTTGGTGATAGCCAAATTTGAGATCAATTTTGCTAAATAACTTCAAACCATGTAGTTGGTACAGTAGGTCATCAATCCTAGGGAGGGGGTAGCAATTCTTCATAGTGATTTTGTTCAGGGCTCAATAGTCAATGCAAAGCCTCTTTGTTCCATCCTTCTTTGGTGCCAAGATAATTGGGATTCCACAAGGTGAAGAGCTTGGCTTGATGTGACCCTTTTGGATGAATTCTTGAATCTACCTTTTTATCTCATCATTTTGTAGAACTGATATGTGATACATAGGACTATTAGTCAAAAGTGATCTTAGAATCAAATCGATAGAATGTTTTACCTAGAAGTGAAATGGAACTCTCATAGGTGACTTGAATGATTCATCATATTATCTCATGATTTGACCCATATTATTATGTTATTGTGTTGATTGTGTAGTCAAGACTCAACATTAACCTTCTTGAATCTCTATGGCTTGACCACCATGAAAATGAATTGCTTTGTCTTTTCCACCAATCTCTTATATTGCTTGGCACTAATCAGGGAGATAGATGTGGGAGGTGGTACCTATGGTACAGTGTAGCACCACATTCTAAGAGTAAGGGTGATTTTTTGAGTTCATGATTCATAGATGCCATGTCGATCATATGTGAATGGTTGACCAAAGAGTACATCACAAACATCTAGATTGACCACATCACACAAGACCTCATCTTGGAAAGGTTTTATTACATATGAAATAAGATACTGGTGGGTGACATAGAGGTCTCTCCCTAGGCTCAACCATACAATATTATATGTATTTAGGTGAGGCTTCATGGATAGATTTAGATTTTTCACAACTTTAGTAGATATTAAATTCTTTTGACTTCTACTATCAAGAATGAAATGCAAAGGCTTATGTTTCACCCACAACTTAGAGTGAAACAACCTTTCCTTGTCATTTGTCCTTTCCTCATGGGTTTGTGATGAAGAAATCATAGTATCAAGCTTAACGTCTGCAAGCTCTTCTTCATCCTCTTTGACTATAGGGTGTGTATGAGGCAAAGTAGTATATGTCAAGTATTGTGACTCAGAAAGTAGGGACTTGATGGCTTGACATTCTTCTTTGGAGTGAGTTCCAGTTTTGTGGTAATCACACCATTTCACAGTCTTCCCCTTCTAGGATTTCTTATCTTGAAACTCCTTTTGCTTCTAATTTTGGCCTCGTGCTTGACCTTCTTTGTCACTTTTTGATTTCGAAGGCTGACTCTTCATATTCTTTCTCCCATGCTTCTACTCAATCTTCATCATGAACTTGTATGCCTCATTGAGGGTTTATAAATTGAAGAGTTTTATTTCCTCCCATATGTACCATTGTAGTCCACCAAAATATTTAAGAGTCTTGTATTTCTCACTTTCATGGATGCCCAATCTTGCAGATAGAGAATGAAAAATATCAGTGTAATCTTAAACAGACTATTCCTTACCTTAGCGAAGTTGTTTCCACTATATGTATAGATCATCATATGCTCCAATGGGGTAGTATTATTCCTTTATAGCTTCCATGAAATCATCCCAAGTAGGTTCCACCTCAAGGACAATGTCATATGTATTGAACCTCTTCTTGTATACTTCCCACCAATTTTTGATGGGCAATGATGCTTTCAAAAGAGCAAAAGTGATCTTCTCTCCATCAGTGAATTTATTTACAAAAAAGTAGGAAGACAATTGATCCAACCAATTTTCTACTACATCAACATTGATTTTATATTCAAATGTAGAGATATCAAAATTCACCTGAACCTTTAAGGGTGTTGGGGCACTGAAAGGACGTTCCATGGATGAGGAGCTAGGGAGTGCAGATGAGGAGCCAAAATTTCCCATTAATATTTATTGGAGAATTTGGGTTAACTATTGTAGCATCTGTGCTTGCTACTGCTAGAGGGATTCATTCATCATTTCCTTGAAAGGATCAGATGTCTTGATTTTATCTACCATTTGAGGTCATTTGAAGTGAATAGGTGGATAGTTTGTGAGCTCTATTATTTTCCACCCAAGTTTCTTTTAGCTTGGCCTCATCCTTGAGATCACACACTTTCAATACAAACCTCTCTAATACCACTGATCTAAACCTTAGAAGTTATGGTTGAAATATATTTAAAGAACATGAAAATACATAGTAACAATGACTTATCTGAGAAGAGATGTTTTATTACTCATAAGATTGCAAATACAAACATATGCTTATCTCTGGGAAGAGATGTCTAATCTCCTTCTTAGGTTACATCTACATTTATACATACTTTTAAGGTAGGAGGAGGCTTTTAAAGGTCACCAATCTCGAGGGAGATGAATTGGTTTGACTTCCATGATTTACAACAATACAAAATTTGAGAAATTACTATTTTTAGAAACTTTCTATTTTTAGAAACTTTCTATTTTTAGAAACTTCCTATTTTTTGACAGCACTAATAAAATTGAAATTTAGGGAACTTTCATTGGGTTTTTAGGGTTCAAAACCCACTTAGCATAGATATATTCCATTTCATTGAATTATCATTTTTCTTAGCTTTCCAATAGTTCAAACGGGGAGTCAATCGAAGCTATGCTACAAAAGTAAAGGCTCTCAGAAGTTCTGCCACCAATTGGGGTAGGACCATCGCTTGAATTATCACCTGAAGTATTGCCTGGATCAAAATGGTTTTTATTTTATATATATATTCACTTAAAATTGGGGATTGATCACTCTTAATTCATCATGGTTCAAATAAGGAATCAATATATCCAAGTATTTCAATTAGAAGCACCAATTCTCCAATGCTTCAAAGAATCATAGTCCTTCAAGAAACATGTTCAGTTTCACACATACACATGTACTCCTATTTTTTTTTAATATTTTTAAATTTAAGTTAAATTTCAATTTTCAATTTCACATGTAGACATTAGCTACTTTTACATCATGATAGGATTCACTATGGAACAACTTGCATGATTAGAGATTTCTCCTAAAGGTAAAGTGTGTTGTACAAACTTAGGTATATATTTCCTTTTACTTTAGTAGTTTCATTTCTAGAGTAAATGGGATGAAATTATAGACACTCAAATTTAGTCATGAATACTTGATAATATCAATTTTGACAGACTTTTACCTTAATTGACTTGATTATTTAATCTGTCCATATTTTACCACTTCAATCTATCATAAATACTTGTATGTGTTGGTGTAAGATATTCATTATTTCATTTAATTATTAAATGAATAATCCATGCACATGTAGCTTCATATTACTTAAGTGTGATAAGAGGTTAAGTGGATGAGAGGGTGAGTTCCACCTAGAGTTCTAATTGGAGTTCAGCTGAGTTTTGATGTGAGTTCTCTTATGAGTTCCATAGTAAATTACACTCAGTCCCATAGAGATTTCTCTTGTGAGTTAACTCCCCCTTATCCTTATTTATATTCCTCTTTACCAAGATATTATAATAGTGATGTGTAGAAATAGTTGGTAAAAGAGGCAGTCTAATATATCAAGAAATTATTACACATCCTCTTGCATGTTTCTGAATACAAGCAAGGTCATTGATTTGCAAAATACTTTGTGTGCTCAATCTACCAAAATATCACCTATTGGCCTATTATGACATGGTATCAAAGATTTAGTTTTTGGTAATGAGTATTAGGTTATCTATTGATTTCTATTTTGTATTCTTTTAACATGGATTTGCATATTGTTTCTATTTGCATGCTTTTGCATTGGACATATAAGTCTTAGTGGGTTTTTTAATTTGTTGACAATTAAGGAATGAGCTTTGTAAAAGAAGGATCTCTCCATTGACTTATATATTTCATGACCATCAACTCTTTATGTGGATTTTGATCTTATTATAGATCTAAAACTCATAGATTTTATGTGGGTTCTGGTCTTAGTTGGAGATCTAAGGGTTTGAATTCTAGTTAAAGAGACAAGATATAAGAATTCCATCAAAGCTTCACTTATTTAACCCTCCAACTAGATGAAGGTGTTCATCCTTGGATATCCTATCCATTTTCAAACCTACCAGATCTACTCAAACAAGTCTATGACATGGCCTATACTTCCATGGCATCCTTCACCATGCCCAAATCTCTGTGTGCATCGCCTCTTGGAAACTACTACCTATGCAAAGGGGCCATCTTTTTGGTGTTAAGGTTTGATTATAAGGGCTTTATCTAATATGTTATCTCTAGCTAAATATTAGAGGGTCAATTCTATTTAGAAAGTCTTATTATGGTTTCTTTGGTTAAGTCACAGTGTTAGATGCCAATTCGTAGATTGAAGTCAATGAAAAGTTGAGCTAAAAGTCATAATTATGATGATGCTTTATTTTTGGAGCCTTATGCTGTAAACTCCATATAACTATCGATGACATCATGACTACTTTCACTACCTTCCACCTCCACTTGCCAAACTAGTGACCCATTTCAGTGGACAAATTCACTTTAAGCGTATTGACCTCTCTACATATCGTGGAACCTTGAATAAATCTCTATGAACATTTAATAGAATTATCTCTCTACATGCATTATATCACTACCTATCCAAAGGCATTCTGATTCTTTCATTGCCTCTTAAAGATGTGTGCATGCATAACATCATTGTACAACTTCTTTTCACATATGTTTAGTCAAAAAAACCTAAAATTCTGCCCAAAATATTTTTAAAATTTGCTATTTTTTAATTATTATTTTTAAATAGTTGTTTTATTTTGCCATTAGTGGCTTATTTCTTCCCTGAGAGCATATAAGGCAAGTACGAAGAGTATTTTGACTCTTGTTGACGTGAGGAGGTTCATCATTCTATGCCAATTCTAACAAGTGGTTGAAAGACTACCTTTGCATGTGTTTAAACCTGTTGAGCATTTAATTATTTTGTGAAAATTTAATTAAATAAGCCATTAGTGATGGAACAAGTATTTTGTTATAACTTTTGATTGGTAACTCAAAATTGAGTGCCACTTTTTTTAAAGTGCATATTTTTTCATCCTCTTTCCATTGGTATTTTTTTAAAAAAATAAACTAAAGTTATAAAGTGTCATATTCAGGGGGGTTATGGGCCTTACTACTTTCTACAGCGTACATCATGCATTGATTTCTCTTATCTATATGGACTCATTTTTAGCCCAGTCCAAATTCCATCTTTAGAGTATGCACCATTGTTTTATATTAATCTAGCATTGATTTCTTACTTGGATGCATTCTTGACTATGTCTGACGTCCCTTTCATGAGCATGTTTTAGGGGTTCATTACAGAGTATTTTATGCAGTTGTGTACTTCCCTAGTGTCATCTCTCGATCATGTCAACCCCATTTGACAGACTCCATATGATGAGAGTTGTTTCATATCTAGTGATCCTTCTTGGGAAGGATAATTATGTTTTATGGCATGCTTACATGGAACATTTGCTCACACACAAGAATCATATTTCATTCTTATATGGATAGATTATTGTACCTACTGATCCTGTTTAGTTTGATAAGTGGGATAATACTTATGATAATGTTTTTTTCACTTTATTACTACATGTTTCCATGGATCTTCATTACCATATGGAATATATAGAGTGTTCATGTATTATTTGGAGCATACTACAGAAGCTTTTTGGTGATCCTACTATGACCTACATCACACCTCCTCCACTTCCTATTATTTATTTTGAGACTGTTGCACTCTCTCCTCTTGATTTTATTTCTTGTGATGATACATCCATGGTGGATAGTGCTCTTCTTTATGTCAAGTCCCCACTACAAGATGAGATTCTACCAGACCTTAGTTGTCTTATTGCAGATTCTACATCTCATTTTGTGCAAATTATTTCTCTTCTAGAGCCTTCACAGACTTGCATTTTAGAGGACTTTACTAATTTCAGTGAGAGTATACCCATTGAGAGTATCGATGAATCATATGTTCCCATGGATATTCATCTTGCAGATTTGAGTGCTTCATTTGTATACCAATCTTTAGTTTTAACAGTTGTTGAGCCTTGCTCTCCTCTTCCCATGGAAATTCATTCAGTAAACATTCCATGTCTATCTTCTTCTTTGGATATTCTCTTCCTTTTATTGTATGCTTCTTCATTTTCATCTTCTACAATTAGTCCTATGATATCTGATCAAGATTTGACACATTTGAGCACTAGCAGGGAGATATTTGATTATTTTACAAAGATTTACATCATGATTCCTATCTACATTTTAACTTGAGTGGTAATTCAATAGTTTGATAGCTCATGGTTTCTTTTGTTCAAAATAAATAACCAACATTTGTTTTAGAGGGACCTACTATAGCATTTTCCATATGAACCTACTACAACATTCACTATGTGACATTCTATGCATAACTTATCTCTTTTCTTTGTGGAGACACGCATCCTTTATATTTTATAGGATACTAGAATCATTGATATGTACTTGGGTACCTCATTAGGCCTCATTATCAGGACTTAATTTTATAGCCCACCTAAGCTATGCTTAGGGGGGGCTGTTGGAGTGGGGCTTTCTAGTCCTACCTTCTTTAATTTGTCTCTCTTTTTGGGGGGAGTTTTTTTCCACTAGGTTTTCTCCTTTTACTCTACTTATTGATAGTTACATTAGACGTGGGTACCTCATCAGGCCTTGTTGTCAGAAACATCTTTTATTTTCTACCCACCTGAGCTATGCTTAAGGGGGTGTTAGTGTAAGATATTCATTATTCTATTTAATATTAAATAGATGATCCCTACACATGTAGCTTCAGCTTACTTAGGTGTGATAAGAGGTTAAATGGGTGAGAGGGTGAGTTCCACCTAGAGTTTAACTGTGAGTTCTTCTATGAGTTCCACAGTGAGTTACACTCAGTCCCATAGAGATTTTTCAAGTGATTTAACTCCCCCTTCTCCTTTTTTATATTCCTCTTCACCAAGTTATTATAATAAAGTTGTGAAGAGTAGATAATTGGTAAGCAAGGTAGTTTAATATATTAGGCAATTATTGCATATCCTCTTACATGTTTTTGAATACAAGCAGGGTCATTGATTTATAGATTACTTTGTGTGATCACTTTACCAGAAGATCAACTATTAGCCTTGGTCTAATATGTCAGGCAATTATTTCACATCCTCTTACATGTTTCTAAATAAAAGCAGGGTCATTGATTTACAAAATACTTTGTGTGCTCACTCTATCAGAAGATCATCTACTAGCCTATTGGATATATCCCTTTTTAAGTTATTGTCTTACACCTGTATAATTATTTTTAATTATTAAAACCCCATCTAATTTCATATGTATGGACGTGTCAAATCATAAATATGAAACATTACCCTTCTAAGATAGAATTGACCCACCTGGACAGTATCGATAGTCAATCTTGACCTCTATGGATTGCTCCCTTAAAAATTGGTCCATATTTATAAGATAATAGCATAAGGTTTCACCCTTTTATATTACTATAAAGGCACATCTAAGTCACTTATTCTACCACTTGGTAATCACTTATCAATTTCACTATTGAGATACACTTATACTATTACACATTGACCTAAACTTCCTTGCTCTTTCCAAATTCAATAATATTTAATTGGAGCAGTCTTTAAAAAGGTCAAGAGCCTATTTTATCCAAGTCAATCAAAGAATTATCAAGTATTCAAGACATCTCTAGATGCATACATGTACTAAAATAAGTTTTATTACACAAAGCACTCTAGGTGGGAGAACTACATAGGCTTGATTTCTCTTTTTGAGTATTGAATATATAAGGAATAATCAATTATCACTAGGGTGATTGAGTTCAGCTCAACCGATTACACTCATCTTTTTCTTTGCAGGTTTTTAGCTATTGAAATCCCTCTTAAGATTTTAACTTTGAAGAAGTCATTTTCAAGTCATATGTGTAAAATTGAAAGTCAAATTTTTATACACGTGTATGTTTCAAATAGGGGCAAGGAACTATGCCCTCATTTTCATGTTTTTCCATAGAGGTTAAAATTGACCCACAGGGGACAGTAGTCCCAATTGATTCTATCTCAGAATAATGATTGTCCCTGATTTAATTGCACACACATACTTAGATCTAATTGACTAGTTTTAATCATCTCTCAAAATTAAGGTGCCTAGTTACTAGGCCCTTCCCCTAATGTTATTATTTTCTATTTGGAATTGGTTGGCATATTTACATGTTATAAGGCTTTGATTTCCTCCATTCTCATAGCTTAATATTTATACGAAGATATGCATCATGGATTTATTTTTGACAAAAAAGACTTGGTGGAGGATGGAGGATGTCGTATGTAAGAGCTACAATTTATTACCAAAAAAAAACATGTTACATTCTGTAACTAGTAATAATTGTGCTCCCATCAACATGACCTTTGTTTCCATGCAATGAAAACTTGTGAGGCTCCAAATATTGTCATTCAGGAAACTAGTTTTTTTGGTTTCAAATTTGACAACATATCATGTTTTAGAGTTCCCTAACATGTCATGAAAAATATTACATAATAAAACTTAAAGAGAAAGCAAATTTAAAATATTAAACTAAAGATCTCTTGATTGTACTATATTAAATTTTATTAACAAAAGTACGTTTTTCAACCTTTAAATAAACATTAGGCTAAAAAATATGTGCGTTGAAACTATCGACTAAAAAATATTAAAGTAGGTTCCAATAGCCGTGCACCCTAACTTTGGACAGCAAATTAAGGTGCCATAACATCACATTAGATTTGAAAAATTTTACCCATTTTATTATGTCGTTTTAACTACGTATAACTAAGGTTTCAAGGTCTAACACATTATACATTTTCGATATAACCAATTTTATCACGAGAGGTCTTAAAATACAAATTTTAAACCTATGACCAAAACTTAACCTTTGGAGTACCAATCATTGTGCATTAGAGTATCAATACTTGAGTCTTACTTGACAAGATGTGAGTGGTTACTTTTAATTTTATAAAATAAATGTTGAACAAGTATTTGATACTACACATTTAGCAAAGGGTGCACTTTAATATTTATAAACACCAATATGTTCCATCGATAAAACACATATTAACAAAAGCCCTATTCAATAATTAAAACATATTAATATGTATAAATATTAAAATGCACCAAAAACTGAACGTAGAACACATATTAACAAAAATCCTATTAGACAATTAAAACGTACACAACTATTTACTTAATAAAATTTACCACATTGACTAAAATTGGGATAGTACCGTCCCTCTAGGAATAAGAGGACATCTTAAACTAGAATAAACTAACGCGTGAAAAATATCAATTGACATTTAAACTCAGAAACGTTGACAGGAGCCGCCCTCGGAATCCAAAACACAAATACCATACGTATCTTATCGTAATCCATAGCGACACGCAATAACTTTTACTCACTGAACGCGGCTTTGACTCAGCCCTTGCTATTCCATTGTTCAACATAAACGTATATGCAGAGGTTAAGCAAAATGGGTGCCATGAACTGAGCATCAATGATTTTCTTTTACATTGCCCACTCGTTTATACTTTAATCAAATCCAATCAACATCTATCTAAACTGATCACGTATAGGCTTCCTCCTATCATACTCCAATTCACTCTGCTCTTTCTCTTTTCCATCCATGGCATCTGCTTCCGGCGCATCTCACCAACCAAATGTGCAACGCCATGCTTTCTCTGCAATTCAAGCTCACATCTATAGAGAGAGGAGGGTATCTGTACCTTCAAAATCGTATGATGTGTTCATCAACCACAGAGGCCCTGATGTCAAAGAAAGACTCGCTCGTCCGCTCTACAATTCTCTGCAAGAGTTGGGAATACAGGCGTTTCTTGATTCTGAAGAGAAACGACTTGGAGATCCCTTTCCGTCTACAATTGAGATGGCCATCAAGTCTGCGCTGGCTCACGTAGCCATTTTCTCCAAAAGATATGCGGAGTCCCCTTGGTGTTTGGTTGAGTTGGTTCTCATGCTGAAGAGCAAAGCTAAGATTATCCCTGTGTTTTATGAGGTGAAGCCGTCGGCACTCCGTTACATAGAAAAAGGAGTATTTGCTGAAGCATTTATGAAATATGAAAAGGAGGAGAGGTACCTGGAGAAACTTGAGGAGTGGAAGAAAGCCCTCGCAGAGGTTTCATATCTCAACGGCGAGGAGCTCAACAGGTAAGATTTGTGTGGTTTAATTTCCGTGTATATTGTAAATCCACTTTACATAACTTTGTTTATTACTTTGATCTGGTTAATTATTTTCTAAGACAATTTGCCGTTTCTTTACAAAGTTCCAGTGACTACAAAACCATAGTGTCAGCAGTGCAAGAAGAAGTAAAAAGGTTAAAAGTACCAGGTCCAAGGCTAGTGTTTGCGCATTACCTGCTGTATTATCCGGACAGCGTGGATGTGTTGAAGGAGGAGATTCGACTGGCACACAGCAAAGGCATAGACGGCTTCGCTCTAAACACCAACGTCTGGCGCCCTAAGCGCGCCGACGCCATATACCAGGCCGCCAAAGACGTGGACCCATCTTTCAAGCTCTTCTTCTCCGCCGACATCCACAAGGACGACAATGGCACCCTCTCTCCCGATAAGCTGATCACTATGCTCACTCGATACGCAGATCACCCCAACCAGATGAGATACGCTGGCAAGCTCTTCTTCACGGCTTGGCTGGGCAGCGACGATTCGTGGTGGGCAGAATACGGCTACTCCTCAGCTCTCGATGGATGGAAGGACGTGTTTCAGAAGGCCGGCGGCAAAGACGATTTTTTTTTCGTTCCGTTTTTCCCCACGGACGGCTCCGTGGGCGGCGTCGAAGGCACGCTAGAACAGTTCAACGATATTATAGACGGGCTCTTTGCGTGGGACACGTCCGCGTGGCCCTTCTTTAGCCCCGACTTTCAGAACCCCTCCGATTCCAGTGATCAAAACTATTTGAGCGCCTGCAAAGCTGTGGAGAAAGTATACATGGCCAGCGCCAGCCCCTGGTTCTTCAACAACTTCAACTGTCAAGTGAAAGGAAACTACCAGGGCCCAGGGCTGTGGATCAAAAAGTGGGAACAGCTGATACAGTTAAGCCCCCCTCTTGTACAGATCTTGACGTGGAACAACTGGGCGGAGAGCTCCTACGTTTCACCGCCACTCAGCCTCGCCGCTGCTGACGTGGCGAAGTACAAGGAGTACACGCACCAGGCCTTTTTGGAGCTGGGTCAGCACTACATTAGTTGGTACAAATCTGGCAGCCCGCCTCCGATCGACAGGGATTCGCTGTACATGTTTTATTACACCCACAGCAAGAACGTAAAAGTGCCTGCTGAGGATTGCGCCGTGGTTCATTCCGATGATCTCGCCGACAAACTGTACGTGACTGCAATGCTGACTGGGCCTGCCACCTTGGAATTACGGTCTGGAAGTGCCTCTCAGACGTTCAATGCTCAAGGAGGGATATCTACGTGGAGCATGGATTTTCAAGAAGGCCAGCAGGTCGCCATCCTAAAGCGTGGAGATTCCGTGGTAAGCACGCTGAAAGGAAGCAAATCCATTAGAAATTGCGACGTGTCACAATACAATTTGAACGTTTATTCCACCTGTACAGCATGTCAGTGAGTGACACCAAGTTCCAACCCAGGAAACAGTCTGTCGTTTATCAACTTTTTATTATTATTTCACAATGTATGACTCGAACATAAAGTTTAGTATATAGTTGGATTTTATTTTTATAAATTAATGTTGAAAAAATAATTCCTAACCAATCTTAATTAATAAATGAAAATATTTTTTTTTTGAAATGTTCAATCAAAATTTCTCATATAATTTTTTTAAAGTCAGATTATAGTTATATATATACCAAGTATAACTTCTTATATTGTAATATTAATAATATTTGTAAATAAAAAAATAAAGTGATTTTTTAGTTTGATTTTCTCACACACTCATTTCAAATTCTTATATTGTATATTGAGATACCAAGTTCGAATCTTATCGTAGCTCAAATTTTCTTATTTTTATTTTTCTTTCCCTTTCCTTTGTTGTTTTTTTGGACATGGTGCCTTTGATAGAGAATACCATGATGGGGAGGAAACTTGCAAGGTGAAGGACATGTCATATGCAGACTTTAGCCGAATGGAATTCCATTTGGCCAAAGTTGAAATACCTAGACTCATGGCATTGAGGATCGAGTTAACAAAAAGAAACTTGTTGACTATGCCATAAGAATTAGGAGAAACACCATTAGAGGACAAAGCAATAAGTTTTACCTCATCACAAAGCCTAATAGCAATGATACAGTCAATCCCCAACCAGATACTCTACATCATACTATCATTCAAACATATCCCCTATGGATCATTTCCTAGAGAGACTTGATCATCCAAATCAAGGAAGAGATTATCATGAGCAATCACAAGACAATCAAGAATAGAGGGGTCAATGTTCACATCACAAATGGCCCCTACATTATAATACAATTTGTGACTAGCATCATCATACATGGTATTCATATCCATGACTATAAGCCTATAGGGAATCCCTGAGTGAGGGATTCCCTTGTCATTATGGGTATAGAACTATCAATGATGGAGATGGGGTGTCTATATTTGGAAAGAGTCATATTTGGGTTGACCATTGTTCAAGATAGTGGAATGGTGCAAGGAGATGGTTGATATTGGCCATGGGCTTGAAATATTAAAATTTAAAGGTATAAGTTACATAAATATACCAATCAAGCATCAACCCCTTAAAGATTGTATACTAAGTAAATCTTGGTGGACGAGATTCAAAAAGTGACAACTTGAACTCATTGTGAAGACAACAATATCTTAATAAAGATAGAGAAATAAATCTAAGGCCCACTATTATGGCTACATTCTATGACACATTGACAAGAGCATATGAGGCTAATACTTATGGCCCTCTGAAAATATGGCACTATGATGAGATTAGTCTGCAACCTAGCTAAAATGGACGCCTAAGTGTTGGCCAAAAGGGGAAGTAGAAGTGTTTGATACATCATACCAAATAATATGGATTGGATCACAATTATGCATTGTGTTAATGTTATTAGCCAAATAATTCTAGCTTTTTATTTATTCAAGAGAAAGAAGCAACTCAAAAACTACATATTCATTTGTGAACCAAGTGAATGCATGGTTGTTCAAGCTCGTGCTTGGATGATAAAAAATTGTTTGTATATTGGTTACACCACTTTTCCAGATTGGTATCAAGTTGGGTATCACCAACTAACTGACATAAGCCCATTTTTTATGGCCATGGTAACCACATCTCTTTGATGAAAATCCAAGAGGCAAGATCATTAAGGATTGACTTGCTTGCATTGCTATCCCACACATCACATAAACTGTAACCACTTATGTTAGTGTTTTCTATGCATTCAAGTCATATTTCAAGAGTGAGAGAGTAGAATTGATTATAAAATATCCAAATTTTGACATTGAGAGGGCATAATTGGCCCAACTTGGTAGTATATCCTATGATAATTCATTAACTATTGAAAACATTAAATAAGGATTTAAGAGGATTGGAATATGGCAACTAAATTCATATGACTTGTGGAGGAAATGCATCCTAATGAGACTTTTCAATTTGTTGTAAAAGATGAAGCTCATGTTGTTGAGAACATTTTGAGTCTTAGTGAAGTAAATATACCATAGACATAGGTGACAAACAATCATTATTTAAACCATGCTAGGGAAGAAATGAATAGTATTGCAAAAATGCATCTTTGTAGATTGTCAAGGAAGTTTTATCCTTAAAGAAACTCAATGTAATCCATAAGAAGAGGGGCTAAGGCTTCTGACTGAAGTGAGCCAATCATCATGGTTGATGGAGGGGCTAATGAACCTTGGCATTAAGTTAAAATTTCAAGGAGATGGAGCCTATATTTCACTACCATATCCATTAACTACAATATATGCATCTTAAGTGGTACATTACTAAATTGATTGTGGAGGTTGGGAAGAGGGAGAGAAATCTATAAACTTGGGGTAAAATGAATATTTTGAGTCAGATTCTAGCAAAGGACAAGCTGGCAACCAAGCAAGTGTCAATAAGTAAGATTAATAATTTAGACTACATTATAACCAAGGATACAAGGGTAGCAAAGCAAGACCCAAATTGCAAGGCAATTCCAAAATTACCCATTTTCTTAAACTTCCAATCTATGGAGTGAAGTAAAATTCAAGGACTCAAGTGAATCAAGGAATTATCTACTCAGTTGACAAGGATTACATTAGGGTACTAATGAAGCAAGAGGAGAAAGAAAAAGAAATTGAAGAGCTAAAACACAGGAAAGAAGAATAATATGAAGAGAGAAAATCTACAAGAAAAAGCAAGGAGAAAAAAATCATGAAGTGCAATATTATTCCTCTCAAATGAAGCATATTTGTGCTCAAAATAAACCATCAAATACACAAATGGGTAACAAATTTGTGGAAGCCAATAAAAGACCATGATAATCTTCCAAAATTAACCTTATGTAAATGATGTGATATTCAAAATCAAAATAAAACTAAGATGAATCAATAACTAACAACTTGTTTTCTAATTCAGTGGGTTTCCATTTCATTTAGACATGGGAATACAAAGCCCAAAAAAAGGAGCTGAAAAAAGGGCAAGAAAAAATCCAAAGGAATCAAAAAAAAGGAGGAAAGAAGAGATTGAAAGGGTAAATAAAGACCCAGAGAGACAAAGATGTTTGAGCAGTCCATTAAACCCTTTACCAAAAGAACATGCTTTGTTTAGGGACACGATGAACATGCATTGCCCTCAATATTCTGCTCTAAAGAATCTTACAATTGCTAGCTAGACTCATTCAATTAGCAATCCAAACAAATCTACATTAGTAAACAAGAAGAACTTGGGTGAGAAAGTTTCATCATGTACCAATAAAACACCAAGCTTTTAAACATCATCACGATTCTCATTTCCACCATAGTTTGATTGAAATGGTTTAAATATGACTAGAGTTAATTCCTATCTATAAATATCAACGATTAGGACTATTTTTTTTTTTGGGTTTAAGTGTTTTGGTATTAGACAAACAAATCTAATTTTATGTTTTAGTAAGAACGTATGTCATTATCTCAAGTCGATAAGTATGATTTATTACTATGATTTTTATTATCAAAAAGTAGACAAGTATGACTGACTTATGTACAAAGTTAATCAATTCTTTATACAATAAAAGTAAACTTTTAAAATTTAAGGAAAAAATAATTACATTGAATTTCATTGACTACCTTATAGAAGTAGGAGGAACTCACATTACCTTTATAACCATTTTTTTGTTATCATTATTTTTGTAAATGAAAACAACTCACTAACACCTCCAAAATCAAGTTTACATTCAAATCACCAATTATCTCCAAATATCATAAATTGAAAGTATATTAAGTTTTGTTTCCCATATTTACTTATTAATAAGATTTTTAAGTTAAAAAAAAAAAAAAAAAAAAAACTATTAAGTTAATTGAAAGGGTTATAATTTTCATTATTGAAATTTTTTTGTCAAAAGAAAGAATTTTTAGTGAGTTATTTTAGGTTTTGGCTTGATATTCTAGTACATTCATCTCATTTTTTTGTCTAATTAAAACTTAAGATGTAATTTTTTTAAGTTGAATTGTAATTTTAATTATATATATAAAGTTTTGCTTTCTATATTTATCCATTAATAAGATTTGTAAGTAAAAGGAAAACTATAAGTTTATTGAAAGGGTTTTAATTAATTTTAGCAATTGAAATTTTTATGGGGAATGAAAGAGATTTTAGTGATTTATTTTAGGTTTCTGGGTTGATTTTATTGTATATTTATATTACATCTTAAAATACCAAGTTTGAATTTGGTCTTAACTCAGATCTTTTTTTTATTTTTATTTCCTTCTTTTTTCATCTTTTTTGGCCATGGTGCCCTTAGTGGGAAAAAATATGGTGGGGAGGGAGTAAAAGGTGAAGGACAAGTCATAAGTAAATTTTGATAGAATGAAACTCCATTTGATTAAAATCAAAATACTTGGACTCATGGTATGGAGAGCCGAGTTGTGCCATAAGATTTGGCAAAAATGCCATTGAAGGACAAAGCAATAGGTTTTATCTTGTCTCAGAGCCTAAAAATGATTATCCAATCAATCCTTATCCTGATGTTCTATGCCATGTTATCATTTGAATAGAGCCCATGTGGATCATTTTCTAAATAGACATGGTCATCCAACTTGAGGAAGAGCTTATCATGAATAGTCATAATACAATTAATGATAGAGGGGTCAACATTCACATCAAGAGTGGCTCTAAATTACAATACAGTTTGTGACTAACATCATCATACATGGTATTCATTTTCATGCCTATGAGCTTATAGGAAATGCCCGAATGAGGGATTACCCTGGTCATTACATGTATAAAACTATTAATGATGGAGATGAGGTGACTATATTTTGAAGGAGTCATATTAGGGTTGACCATTATTCTCTATCAAACTATATAAATGGACTTGTTGACACCATCAGGAGATTGACTATTATTACCATCTCCAATAACTTTATGACTCACCATGTTAAGGTTTTAATCTCAACTCAATATTTATATTTTGGGTCAATACAAAACATAATTGTATAAATTGGTTTTCTTTATTTCATGTGGGATAAGAATAGGGAAATTGTATAAGATTGATTCTAAATAGGTTTAATTTCATTTCATTATACATAGATATTTTTCCAAGTTTAATCCTCATATATTTTGGTTTATTTGATATGTTTTAGGTGATGCTCCTAGACCATAGTGATGACTATTCCCAAGATACAAATATGCAAGTAATGATAAAATATCTAACCACTTTATAAAAGGGATTCTTTAATGTATGCCCATGTACAAATAAATATAATTTTCATTACCAAAACAAATAGCACCAAACAATATCCCTTATTTAATTGAAATTAAAATTAATGAGGGTGATGTAGGAGCTAACACATATACTTCCATGTGGTGAATAATTATTATACCCACTAAAATATGTACACCATAAGGGGTAGTGAAAGCTTAACCATAGACAATCAAGGTAATAGATACCTTGCAAAGCTTTAATTCAAGTGCCAACTTTGACACTAACATTGTTTTTTTATCATTTTGTTAAATTACACATCAAAATTTGCTTTACATGGCTTTCTATTTTTCCCTACCATTAATGTGAATAATTTTGTTACCAATACTTCCATGTGGTGAATAATTATTATACCCACTGTTTCTATTCAAACTTTTGTTTTTCAGATTTAAGAGAGAGAAGAAACTAAAGAAGTAATGGTCAAGGCTTAGTCTGTGTCTGTTTGAGGGCTATGTGGACGAAGGTCTGAGTCTGCTCTGGGTCTGGTTTGAAGATGGTCTTAGTCAGTTAGAGGGTCAAATGGACAGAGAGGGACAGAGAGATAGAGGAAGCCAATCTGGGAGATAGGAATCCGGGTCTGGGTGACAGTCAGGTCTGAGGGTGTGCTAAATCTAGTTTAAAAGCAGACTAGAAAACACAATGGAAACAACAGAATACATACCTGTCCCTGTGGTGAGGAGTGGTGTTGATCCTTGTGCCTGTTGTCGATGATGCCGGATGTGAACCTGTTGCTGGTGTTGCAGAAGCTTGCAGAGACGGGTGATGCGAGAGAGAGAGAGAGATGGAGAGAAGTTGATAGAACCCTGATTAGCTCCCAGATTGAGAACTTGATGTGGAGTTGTGATTCACAGTTGTGATTTTGCTGATTCCGGAGAGTGATTCTAGATTACCAGTTCGTGATCCGTGATTCTGATTCTGATTGGGTTCGTGATTCACCCCGAAGGAGAAAGACAAGTCTGTTAAGTATAATCGACGTCGGGGATTCCGCCGACGTCGGCCGACAGGTGACCGACATCGGCGGGGTCAGAACGTGAAAAAGGGCCAGCAAGCCCATTCTGCATCCGCCAAGTGCATAGTCGGTTGGAGAAATGGTCGAAGGGAAGCTAAAGACGCACGAGAGTTTGTTAGGTGGTTAGAAGAATTAGGGAGAGATCTTGAGTGAGTCATAGGAGGAGAATTAGTCTAAGGTGAGGTGTCCAGGCGAGGTGTCCTAGGCGAGGTGTCAAAGGAGGGAGGGGTAAAAGGGGTCTTATTTAATTAAAAATAGATGTTTATTTTCAACTAATAAGACTTAGGTGGGTTAAGGACCAAAAAGGACTAGGGGAGAAAGGACCAATGGTTAGACACTTTTTCGGTGTCTACATTTGCCCCTTTTTGTCTTGTTGGTTGTTCTGGACGAACTGCAAGACAAAAACAGGAGTTAGTTGCCCTAGGTAAGGGATGATGTGGATTGCCCCAAAGTATGGATGAGGTATTCCCCCTCAAAGCGGGAGTCGAGGGAAGGGAACCTGGAATCGGGTGCTGATTTGATAAAAGGTGGTTGAGAAGGATGAAGAGTGAGTGAAAACGCTGCAAAAGTCATGATTGCGTGCATGCCACTGTATGAGATGGTTGGGTCAATTGTCGCAGGTCAAGGGTCGAGGAGTGCCAAAATTGAAATAACCGGGCCCCAGCATTTAGTCGTCTGCTGATTGGGTTATTCAACCATAGTTGTAGCTCCAAATGGTCGTCGTGTTCCAGGTATCCTGAGCTTAGGAAGTGCTCCTGAAAACATGAAAAAGTCACAAGTAGTGCGGATCAACTGGCGTGTGATCCTATACTTGTGAGGGTCCAAAAATATAGTCTGCAGACAAATTTGCTAACCAGTCGTGGAATAGCATACAGGCAAAAACAACCAAGGCAAAACGCTTTGGAAGTGGTCGCGATAGGAGGAGATAGGCATGATCTCCAATGGTCAATGGTCAAGGTCAAGGTTATGGTCAAAAGGTCTGAGTGATAGACAGGTGGTCAAAGTGGTCGATAAACTAGTCTTGGTTAAGGTCAAAGTTGAGTGATGAAAAAAAGAGAGGGGGTTTGTCCATTTGGGAGACGAACAAATGGGATGGCCGAGCTAACCCCATAAGACGATTGTGTCATCTAAGTGCTGCCTACATAGCCCCGGTCATAGGGCATCAGACCAATGTAGTTCGAAGAAGGGGGTCAAAATGGTCAAATGATTGGTCTTGGTCAAAGGTCAATGTCGAAATGATGAAGAGAAAAAGATGTTACAGCCTTTTCCAAATGGTGTATTCTGTAACATTGGTCGAGAGTCTTTCATCCCTAGCAATTTTCCATAGTCATGATGGGTGAATGCTAAAAATGAATTAAGGGTCTAGTTATGCATCAGCAAGTATTGGTTTATGCTTAACATAAATTGGGTCTGGTCGATAGTTTCCATGTGTATTGGTGTCCATAGAAACTATGTGAAATGGACTATGATAATGATGATGTCATGTTGTTGGTCTGAAAAAAGTTTGGTTGAAAGTGTAAAGGAGTGAAAGGGCGCGTTGCTCTTTCATTGACAAGGACCAAAAAGGATGGCATGGATAGGGGTTGTTAGAACAAAAGAATCTCATTTATGCGTTGCGTCGTGGACCAAGGCGGTGCTAGAGAAATAATCGAATCACTTGACATTAAGTGAGCTCAAAGTCCCTTGAGCAGGTGATAGGAAAGGAGGATAGGGTAATCCATTTTAAGAGCAGAGATAACTTTGCCCCTTTTTATAGGAGACCCTGAGACAACATAAGCCAAGGCCATGACTTTTTTTTTTTTTTTTTTTTTGAGGCTGATCAATATGGGAAGCCTGTATAGTGATGTCATTGTGCTTGATGGTCAGTTATGAAGCTGATCAATGCGAGAAGCTTCTAAGATAGTGCTGTTTATTGCCAGATTTAGTCATAGCCATCCTTCAAGGGAGTGGTCTAGATCTTTGCTTAATAAGAGGGCTTTTGAATAGCTGTCCTTCGAGGGAGCAGTCTATTAGGTACAACAATGATAGTACAGCTGTCCTTCAAGGGAGCAGTCTGCTCTTTTTTTTTTTTTTGATTTGATTTTGACTTAAGTGACCTTGGATATTTTGACATCTTTAATTGATTGTTGATAGGAATTTGAGTCATGGACAAGACTTATAAAAGTTTAAGGGCTCCCTTTTATTAGGACAAAGTATCCATACTGTATAAAAAGGTTTTAGAGAATTTATTAAAGGGAGTAGGGTTGAAAGGAATAAGGACTAAGAGGATGAGGATTGCTCAAGGGACGAGCTCAACGTCAGTGTCAAGTAGACAAGTACTCAACTAACAGTAGAATGATCGTAGATGCAATGCATAAAAGGGATCAGGGTCAGATAAGTCCCTGGGCCATGCTTGTACGCTAAGAGGTGATCCGAGTCAATTAGGAGCAAACTTGCCCCGCTTGGCTCTTCGAGATTGGTCATGATGATGGCTGATGCTAGATAGGAATTTGACTGATATGGTTGCTGATTGGTCGAGACTGGTTGAGTGTTTGGTCGAAGATTGGTCAATGTTTGGTTGATATTTGGTCAATGGTTGGTTGATGGTTGATTGGTCGGTAGTTGGTATTTGGTTGGGTCGAATGGTTGGTTGAGGTCGAGTTGAATGTTTAGTTGCTAGTCTGGTCGAGGTCAGGTTGAAAGAGTGATTGACATGTGGTCGAGACAGGGTTGAAAGGTTGGTCGAAGAGTGGATGAAGGTTGAATTCCCCCAGCGGCTAGGGAGAATTTTTGACAAATTGGTTAAGGTCGGTTGAGGCTTGGTGGTCAAATTGACAGTGTTGATTTCGAATAAGGGGGTTAAAGGCGACGAAGGGACCATAGTCTGGTGTGGAGATCCAGATTTAGGTGACGAGGTTCGAGAAGCACGAGTCGGTGTTGATGATTTGTCGAAAAGGTGGTCAAGAGGATCCTTGGTGAGAAGGGTATCCTTTTTTCGGTGTTGACGAGTGACAGCTTTGAGGGCACAACAATGCGCAGTGTCATGTCCTGGAATGTGATGATAGTGGCAAAATTTAGAGTTGTCGAACCAAGAGGGTCTTGATCCGAGATTTGATGAGAGGGGCGGTATTGAAGGTTTGTTGATAATGTGGTCGAGAAGAAGGGTGTCATTCCCCAGACATTGGTGAATGACGACCTTGAGGGCATGACAATGCTCAGTGTCGTGCCCAGGCGTGCGATGATACACACAAATGCGAGTGTCATCGAACCATGGTGGTTTTGGTCTGAGAGAGTGATACGGTCTAAGAAGTGGGAGATTGATACGAGAGGACTACAATAATTGCCGTAACAGCAAGGCGTAAGAACTTGCTAACGGGTCTGGATGTCTTATTATAGTAGGGGTTGATGACTTTAGTTTAGGAGGCTTAAGAGGTGTTGGTCAATGGTTTAAAGTAGATATATGTCTGACGGGATGAGGGAGTAATGAAGGCGAATTGCCTCTGTGAAAGATGGGAGTGGGAAGCACTCCTAGTAAAGTGGATGGATGCGGGCCCAAAATAGAGGGCAATGACAAAGGTGGGGGATGAGTCCTCCGATGTGGTCTAGTGGTCTTCGTAGGTTTGGGTTGAGGGCCACCGTTGTGCAAGGCGAGGTTAGATATGGGTTTGGGTTTAGATGTGGACAGAGGTGCGCGAGATGTAACAACTTCAGGTAAAGGGTAGGAGGAAACCGTGACTGGGTCTTCCTTGATCGAAATAGGCGAAGAGACTGGGTCTTCTCTTGGTGGAGAAGAAATAGGAGAGGGCGGCTCCTCAAGAGGGTAGATGGCGGGGATGATCGTGCCTTCTATTTGCATTTGAGGAGTGGACAAGGCAAGGTCTTCAGATGAAGGTAGGGCTGATGTCATTGGCATGGTCAAGGCATCTTCCAATATAGGCGAGGTAAATGGAGGACTGGCAGGAGAAGAAAGTTATTCATCCTGTGATGGAGGAGGTTGGTCAGGGACAAGAGGCAAGATAGTGTTGATTGTATGAATGTCATGGTCGTGAGAGTCTTTGGTTATGGTTTGGACGTTGTTTTGAGTAGGAGGATGGTTTGGAAATGGTTGCATGTATCGTTGTTGGAATTGTTTTGTGATGCTGGTCGACGGTTGCAAGTAGTTAGTTGTAGTCGAGGATGGTGATCTAACGACCACAGTGTTGGCCACTCCTTTGGGTTCAGAATTGGTAGAAGAAGGAGGTCTGGAAGAAGTTTGGCTATGGGTTTTAGCGTTGGTATGACGCAATTTGACTTTGTCCTCTTCAAGGGTGCAGAGTTTGAGCTTTCGGGCCATGGTGAAGGCCTCATCAAAAGTGTGGAAGGTTTGAACCTGCAGGGTGGATGAGATGTGCCTGGCACATGCTCGAGAAAAGAGCTCAATGAGCTCGGGTTGAGGCAAAGAGAAGGAGAGCTGGTTGATCAGGACTCTCCAACGGGCGACAAAATCGGCAATGGATTCGTCGTCAAATTGTCTGATGGAGTAGAGGTCAGTGATAGAAACTTGTTTAGTGATGTTAATTGAGAAATGGTCGAGAAATATTTGGGCTAGTTGAATAAATGAAAAGATAGAATTTCTGGCAAGAGAACTATACCAGTCAAGGGCAGGGCCAGAAAGGGACATAGGGAACGTGCATAAAAGTAACGCATCGTCGTGAGCAATAAGGTAGCAGGCATGTCTCAATGCCCGTAAATGTTGTTGAGGGTCTTCCTTGCTGTGAAAGCAAGAGAATTTAGGAAGCTCCCATTGGTTAGGATATGGTCGAATAGGGACGGAAGGATGGATGGGTTCATTGCAAACCTGGTCGTATGACATGACATTGCTTGAACCGAAAATGGAGGCTTCAAGACTAGACATTTTATCCATCAGCATTTTGATGAGATCTGCTGACGGATTGGTGGGTTGAGCACCTCCTAGGTTGTAAGGCACTTGAAAGAGGCTAGAAGAGGGATACGACGTAGTCGGTTGTACAACGTACGGATGACTAGTCGTAGGGACAGAAGTGTAGGCTAAGGGTGGTTGGGTTATGGACATAGAAGACATAAGATGACTAGGTACCGCCAAAGATGGTTGCATGATGGCATTAACAAAGGGTGAGGTAGACACTCCTACATTGATGGGTGCAAGAGTGTAAGGGGTCGAGGCAATCAAGTTCTAATATGATGTAGAACTTGGTTGGATTGGGTATGGTTGAGGGGGTAATGAAACCCCGGTGGAGGTTGGTCTAAAAAAGGACGGGGAGGCCAAACTTTGCATATTGGCCATGGTCGGGTTTGAGGCAAAAGGATGGGTCATAAAGGGTTGAGTAGCGAACGGTGTCGATGTCGTCGCCATTTTAGCCGAAAGGTCTCACGTTGGGTTTCTCGCGAGACAGTTATGGAGGGCTGTGAGGTCAAAGTTTTGGTCCCAATCGGGAATGATGAGAGTCGGGGTCGGGGTCGGTCCTGTAGGAGTTATTTTAGTCTCCGAGTGAAACTCCATGATAGGACTGATTAGAGACAAGGTAAGCGAAAGCAGTTGTTGGCTAAAGTGGTCAAGAAGAGAGTCCTGCTTCCAGAAACTGTATTTTTGCAGTTTCAAAAACCTAGAATGTGGTTTTAGGCAAGAAAAGGATCAGGTTTAGGTTGTTGTTTTTGGGAAAAAGAAAATGGATAGAGACCGATGTCAGTATAAAAAATCGATGTCGGTTAAGAATACTGTCGATGTCGGTCAGATGACCGATGTCGGTTAAGAAAAGTTGCTGACGTCGGTTACAGGACCGATGTCGGTTACTGTGTTTTCCAGAAACTCAGAAAAAAAAGTTTTTGAAAATGAAGAAGACGTCCTTACCAGCTCAAAAAAGACAGATAAAAATAGAAAATATGATGAGAGACAGGCAGACACTAAGCGCTAAATCCTAGAATTAAATTTTAGAATCTTGTGGCTTATGCCTTAGATGAATGTTTGGGGAAGTTGGCTGTAGAATGGGTCCTAGAAGAAGGTGGTCTAAAGCTGGTTTCAGGTGTTGTTAAGGTGCTCAAAGTCTGTGTTAGGTCCGGTACGTGGCCTGGTGCTAAAGAGCAAGCTCCCCTCACTTCACGATTCCAGTGGTTAGCTGGTCTCGCTTAGCCAAGATATACCTCGCCTAGAGATTATACTCCGCTAGAGAACGGAGTGGGCTTTCCCCTTGGAGATGAAATCCAAGAAGGATTGTCAGATAGGGGTAAGGTATCCGCTGCGGGATGAAATCCCAGTCGGACCTTGTCTCAAGTGTGTTTGGTGTTTGTTTTAGTGCATGTGGTCTGGTAGTGTAACATATAGTGGTCTAGATTTATTCAATATGCGATTTAAGTTACTAGATGTGGACTAATGCAAGCACAAGCAGAAATGAAAGTGCAATACATTTTAAGCCCAAGTCGAAAATATGAGGTTTGTTATGAAGACAAGTTTGAGAAAGGGTTGAGAGTATAATGTTTGGACTAATCTAGAATGTGCAAGAAATAAAAGAAAGATTCTTTTTAATTCCTGCTTATAGTGTCATTGAGAAAAGAAGGAGGCGAAAAGGTAAGAACCTAATGCACCTAAATGAAAGAAAATGAAAGGAACCCAAGAAGGCCCTAAGTGTCCCACCGGGCGTGCCAGAATGTTTCTATTCAAACTTTTGTTTTTCAGATTTAAGAGAGAGAAGAAACTAAAGAAGTAATGGTCAAGGCTTAGTCTGTGTCTGTTTGAGGGCTCTGTGGACGAAGGTCTGAGTCTGCTCTAGGTCTGGTTTGAGGATGGTCTTAGTCAGTTAGAGGGTCAAATGGACAGAGAGGGACAGAGAGATAGAGGAAGCCAATCTGGGAGATAGGAATCTGGGTCTAGGTGACAGTCAGGTCTGAGGGTGTGCTAAATCTAGTTTAAAAGCAGACTAGAAAACACAATGGAAACAACAGAATACATACCTGTCCCTGTGGTGAGGAGTGGTGTTGATCCTTGTGCCTATTGTCGATGATGCCGGATGTGAACCTGTTGCTGGTGTTGCAAAAGCTTGCAGAGACGGGTGATGCGAGAGAGAGAGAGATGGAGAGAAGTTGACAGAGCCCTGATTAGCTCCCAAATTGAGAACTTGATGTGGAGTTGTGATTCGCAGTTGTGATTTTGCTGATTCTAGAGAGTGATTCTGGATTACCAGTTCGTGATCCGTGATTCTGATTCTGATTGGGTTCGTGATTCACCTCGAAGGAGAAAGACAAGTCTGTTAAGTATAACCGACGTCGGCGATTCCGCCGGCGTCGGCCGACAGGTGACCGACATTGACGGGGTCAGAACGTGAAAAAGGGCTAGCAAGCCCATTCTGCATCCGCCAAGTGCATAGTTGGTTGGAGAAATGGTCGAAGGGAAGCTAAAGACGCACGAGAGTTTGTTAGGTGGTTAGAAGAATTAGGGAGAGATCTTGAGTGAGTCATAGGAGGAGAATTAGTCTAAGGTGAGGTGTCTAGGCGAGGTGTCCTAGGCGAGGTGTCAAAGGAGGGAGGGGTAAAAGGGGTCTTATTTAATTAAAAATAGATGTTTATTTTCAACTAATAAGACTTAGGTGGGTTAAGGACCAAGAAGGACTAGGGGGAGAAAGGACCAATGGTTAGACACTTTTTCGGTGTCTACACCCACTAAAATATGTACACCATAAGGGGTAGTGAAAACTTAACCATAGACAATCAAGGTAATAGATACCTTGCAAAGCTTTAATTCAAGTGCCAACTTTGACACTAACATTGTTTTTTATCATTTTGCTAAATTACACATCAAAATTTGCTTTACATGGCTTTCTATTTTTCCCTACCATTAATGTGAATAATTTTGTTACCAATAGGAAGGTATAGATTTGGTTTTATGAGGATTTTCTTATAGATATTATTTTTTAAATTCACTATATTTATATTTGATTATATGATTTTATTTGTTGTGTATTAGATATATTTTTCTAAATTTAATGATGTGGGTCTTCATTTTATCATTATTGTGTAGATTTGGGAGTGCATTCGATTTGACTTCATAGATGTATGTTTAATCCTTTTATTGTGAAATATGTAAAATCAAATTTTAATATATTTTAGTTTTTCATTAATTTATGAATGTTAGGTTAAAGCATTTTATTACATATAATGTATGTGTAGATCAATATTTAAATTTTTTGAGGTATGGGAACTCGACATTTTATTATTTTTGCTAAGTTTCTACTGGATGGAATGAAAACCATTTTGATGATATTTATATGTTGATGAAACACTTGAGGTGGTAGTGAACTTGACTTGGGTGGTTGTAGTCTACTTATAAAATCTGTTAAGTTAGAGTTGGAATATTTTGGTTCCATTGGGATGCTTTGACTCTATTTTAAATCTTGTGCATATTTTATAATTTTTTGTTTAGGTGTTTTATTACACATAATGCATGTATAGTTCAATATTTGAACTTAAAAGAGGAAGGGTGACTAATCATTTTATATTTATCCATTTTGGATCTTGTATTGTAACTTATGCATTTTCTTTAGGAATTTTACTATGTGTAATGCATCTATAGTTCATTATTTGAACTTAATGAGGTAGGAAGGTTGGGCATTTTAATTTTTTTCTAAATTTCTCCTGAATAGGATAAGAACCATTTTGATGTTATACAATAACACTTGGGTTAGTGGTGAACTTTGATTTAAGTGACTGTAATTTTATTAGGACATCTATGAAGTTGGGGTTAGAAACATTGTGGTTCTATTATGATGATGTTTTGTGACGATTTTAGATCTTGTTAAATTTGGGACATGAGTTGTAAAATTTACTATGTTTCATATTTAATAATGGTTTTAGTGTTGGATTATATGAGTTTTGGGGTGTATATATCTAACATGTGATTGGGATTGGGAGGTCAATGAGTTTGATGGCTCAAATATGTGATTAGATTTGGGAGGTCGTTACTAATTTCAAGTTATGGTTTTAAACTTTTATGTAATTTTTGGAAAATAGGATTTTTAATTGAATGCGATGTTTTAATATTTCATTTGTGTTATTTTTAATAAATTTTATTGTTCATTATTTTCCTTTGTATTTTTATAACTTATATGGATGTATGCACTCTTTTTGAAATGATCTAAGATGATGAGAACCATTAATGTGATAACTACTCTAAGCTTGGTGTTGTATGTGGATATGAAGATGTTGCAGAGGATTGTATTGAAATATTAAAGGTTGTTGTAGTGAGGGTCACTATAATAGAGATTTACCCAATTTGTGCTCTACAAGCCATATAAAAGGTATTGATGTTATCACCCTTAAGGATGTGTTAAGTATTTATAATAATTTTGTCACAACCATAAGCAATAAGCATATTATTATGATGGATCACATGAGGAAGATAAAAAACAATGCCATTATTTACAACATTGGTCACTTTGACAATGAGAATGACATTCATTAACTTGAAAGCTACCCCGGTGTTAAGCAAATAAACATTAAGCCTCAAACTCATAAATGGTTTCCCTAAAACCAAAAAATATATCATTGTCCTTGTAGAGGGTTGCCTCATGAACTTAGTTTGTGCTACTAGTCACACAAGTTTTTTATGTCTTGCTCATTTACAAAATAGGGAAATCTTATTGATACCACTTTACAATTTATGTATCACTATGATTACTAAGGCATTGAAATGTCTAATGGCTTTCCCTATGCATCAGTCTTGCATTATTGATGTAATTTTTTCCCTCTCTTTTGTAGATTATTGCACAATTATAACTTTAAAATCAGATAAAAGCATTGAAGTAGAAGAATAAGATAGATATATGTTACCCAAGCATATAGATAAGAAGATGGTTGCTCTAAACTTGCCTAAGCTAGGCTCCAAGCTTACAAATATTTCTCTAAAGCATCTTGAATATATCAATGTTCCTATTGAGGTTCCGTACAAGCCTACCCACTACCGATATTGAGAAAACTGTGGATTCTTTATGAATAGTTTGTCTACAAAGTTATCTTGATGATAGTCAATATAGGAACATTGGTCATTTTTTAAAATTCCATTATTTTTCTTTGAAATGTAATAACAAGCAATATGTCTACTATAATAGTATTAGTTTCAACCATTCGCTTTGGTTATATGACCAAAGAATTTAATACCTTATTTATTTTGAATGTGTGGAAGTTTGAAATGGGAGCATGGATATATTGATGTATTTTTTAGGTTGATTTAGTTTATTTTTATTAATATGAGAGGTTTTTTTTTATTTTTTATTTTTTATTTTTTAATAAGCATGCATGAGTGAAAAAAATGTTTAATATAATCATGACTCATAATGACTCCATTTTCACTTTGTGTAAATGGAAGTAGTATAATGGTAATAATAGGAAACTTGACTAATTTTGAATTGTGAACTAAAGTGATACAAATTCTTTGGTGAGCCATGAATTTAAATAAATAGAAGATTTTTTTTAAAGTTATTGGAATTTATATCAATAATTTTATTGCATACTATAGGGGTGAACATACTCATTTTCATCTTCTTAATATGTGAAGGAACTTATTTACTTATATATTGACTTACGGAATTATGATAATTATTCTAAAAAATGTCTGAAGTCAAATAGATTAAAAAATGACTGTTAATGCCTTGGCCAAATTTGTCTTCATTTGAAGGACTTGTAACATATATCTATTTAAATAGTAGATATTTCTATGATTATTAGGTTTTCCATATTTTGTTTGGTTGTCTAGAATCTCATATCCTAATAATTAAGATTTTATGCATTAATTTCATCCTTTTCTTAATTTTAATTTCATACCCTAAAAAGTATTTGTTCCAGTAAGTATTTCTAGTGACAATGTCTATCAATGTTGGTGTGTAGTATATGAGTTGTTTAACAATTTTGCAATCGTGGATTTATTTTTGGGGGGCTAGTAGGGTAACAATTTAGGTGTGGAGTTTATGTGAGTTGTCTCAAGGATTTGGAATCATGATTCTCTTTTTAGGGGCTAGCAGAGTAAATGAGATATACATCTTAAGGTTGATGGCATTCTTATAACATGAATGTTTGTATTTTATTTTGTAAATCATTTGGAATCCATTATAAGTCATAAAGTTGTGTTAAATAGGTCCTAGGTGTTTTCCCTCCAAAATAGGGAATTTGAAAATTTAAAATGTTTTTAGACATTATATTTTTTTTGAGGTCTAATTATGTCCTTATAATCCATTAGAAGTCATAAGGTTGTGTTAAATAGGTCCTAGGTGTTTTCCCTCTAAAATAGGGAATTTGAAAATTTAAAATGTTGTCAAGAGTCTAAGAGGGTCATTTTGTGTGTTTGAGGTGTTTGTATGAGAAAATTTAGTTTTTAAGGTTCATTCATGTCATAAGATAGATTTAAATAAATTTCATGTCTAGACTCTAAGACAAGTTATTTGAACTAAGTTTAAAAATTTCCTTGTACGTTGAGTTAGTTGTGTGAAGGTGGTTATATGTAACTACTTTGAAAGCCTATGTTGAAAATGGGGGAAAAGACACACTTGGTAATGTTGGAATGGCATAGAGAGGAGAGAATGAGAGAGAGATGGGTCTCCAAGAAGATGGAGAAGATTGAAAGAATGAGAAAAACTCCAAAAACCCTCATGAAGGATGTTCAAGTCCATGTATGGACTGTTTATGTAAATAGAAGATAAACTATTGAATTAAGAAAGTTATAAGGGTTTTGATTATCTAGTCCTCTGGTTAATATTTTTTGATACTAATCAAGAATTTTATTAAGGATCCATAATTCCACATGCAGGTTGCTAATGTGTTTGTGATAGGTTTGAGTGTAAGGATTATATGTTTGCAAATGAGAAGAGAAAGTGTGGTTCATTCAAGAAAAACAAGAAAACTTTTCTAAATATATTAATCATGGAATGTTGTTTCATCTAGTCATAATTGAGAGGAGCTAAGTGTGATTTTTTTAAGGAATTCAGAAAAGGATAAGTATCCTCTATTGGTAAATTTTGTACCCTGTCATATTTGACTTGTATGAAGGTGAGTGAGAGTTTTGTAATGATTTGTATGTACAAACCATTATATCATTTTGAAGGTAAATTTGGAAATGTGAGAATTGATTGTAATATGATTCACATAATGAATTTCAAATTAGTGTTAAGGATTTGACTCTATAGTTCCCTTGAAGGTTGAACCTTGTGTACATGATCCTAATGTTGGGTGAATATTTTGTCAACCAGCTAACTGGTGAGTAAAATAGTTCCTATCACCATAGCATAGGGAGATTGGTCATCCAAGTGTGTAGTTTTACTACATCAATAGGGGATAAATCTATCCTCTCATCAAGGGGAGGTTCCCTATTAAATATACGGAGGCTATATACTATATATATAAGCAAAAAGTAAGACACAAGGGTGGGATAAGCCATCCATCTCTCTTTTTTCATAGATGATGTTAACAAACAAAGGAGAAAATCTTAGTGAAAACACTGGAGGTACTTCTCTTCTTTCAAAAGTGTTCTTACAGGGAACAACAAGAGTTCTTTCAAGTAGTGACAAGTAACTGGTAACCAAGGGCGTAGTAACTAGCAATCTAAGATGTAGCACAAAGTCTCCACCTTGACTGCCCAAGAGTGAGATATGAAGGAAAATGAGGGCACAAAGTCGTCCCAAGGTCATTTACATAGAAACAGAAAATAAACACACACTAAAGACAACTATGGCAGCACAAAGTCTTCCCATAGTTAGCTTTAGCACACCTTCCTTATTACTTTCACTAATTTTGCTTGCTAAATTAAATAAACAAGAACACATTCAGAAGATATACATAAGGATAATCTTCTAAAATGATACAAGCCAAAATAGCACAAAGTCTGCAAACAACTTGCTTTCTCATTCAGATAAAATGAAATGAAATACAATCTGAGCTCAAAGTCTCAGTATTCACCTTTCAATTGGGTAGAGTTTTGCTTTTGTATTGGGAAGATCTCCTTAAAACAATAAAAGAGATTACAATATATAGTAGCCAAGAAATACTTGGCACTTTGTTTCATGGAATGGCCCATGCTATGCATTCAATGCCTTGAATGCATTTTCAATTCTGTCAGGGGGGCTACATTGAAAATAGGGTGACTATCTTAACTATAGCATGTCCTTTCATCCCATATGTCTTCTCCCGAGTCTGGATCATCTGGTCTATCCCCTCAAATGTCTGCATAGCTGTCCATTTTGTCTTTACTCTAAGGGAGATCAACAGGCCGTGCCTTCAATGTTTG
Source organism: Torreya grandis (assembly GCA_037957365.1). Classification (NCBI taxonomy): domain Eukaryota; kingdom Viridiplantae; phylum Streptophyta; class Pinopsida; order Cupressales; family Taxaceae; genus Torreya; species Torreya grandis. The sequence goes on from JARHVA010000487.1 coordinate 1,117,887, forward strand.
CAAGCTAAAATATCTACTTAGTGGATTGTTCCACCTACTAAAATTACTTTTGCATAGATATTTCGAGCTTTTCCCTCTTTATACTTTTGTATTTTCCTAGAATATGAGCCCTCAGGGCTATATTATTAGCTTTACCAGCTCTTTATGCTCCTCTCAGTGGTTCTTCCTTTTGGCCTTGGCCTTAAATCCTTTGAATGCATTCGGGTCCACGTTTAAACCTGCAAGGATCAACGACTATTTCATTGTTGTGACTTTGACATTTATGGGCACATCACTTTCCTTGATAATTCCTTCAGCTTTGTCATTTGATCTTTCTTAGAGGGGACCTGTCCTTCGGGGCCTTGAGAAATGGTTTGCTTTGGGTCGGGAGTAGCCCCCCGCAAGGGTATCTGCCCTTTGGGCAGTCTTCAGATGGCCTTCGGGATTCTTTCTTCCAATGGGATTTATCCTTTATTTCCTTTGGACAAAATGTCTGAAGGAATTCCTTCAATAAATTTGTCTGAAGGAAATCTTCCTTGCCTTGTCTTTCCACTGGGCTTTGCTTTATTTTTCGGGCGAATTCCTTTGGACAAATTATTCGAAGGATTTTGCTTTGTCCTTTGCCTTTTTCATTTTTTCAAAGGAATTCTCTTCATCAGCTTTTTCTCGTTGCCCTCTGCAAGGGTATCTGCTTTGGGGCACTCCCTTGAACCTGTCGATTGAACCAGTCGATTAAACCAACTTTGATTCAATGGTTCAACAGTTCAATCTTGCATTTGAAGCCATCTTTTTGTCTAAGTCTTTTGATTTCTTTGAACTAATTGAACCCATTAAACCCATTGAACCAATTTGGTTCAAGGTTCAATGGCTCAATGGTTCATTCCTTTGTTTTTTGCTAAGTCCTTTGATCACTCGAAACAAAATGTGTTGAACCAATCGCTCGTTGAACCTGTTGAACCATTGAACCAGTTTAACCTTGAACCAAAGTGGATCAATGGTTCAATGGTTCAAGCCTTCTTCTCTTTGATAAGTGTTTTGAAGCCATTGAACCTTGAAGCGATTTAACTTTGAACCTTGACAAATACACTTAAATCTTGCTGATGACGTTGAACCTTTGAAACCATTGAACCCATTAAACCAAAATGGTTCAAGGTTCAACAGTTCAATAGTTCAATGGTTCAATCCTTGCTTAGAATTGCTAATGGACATTTTGGTTGAACCTTGTCATTGAACCAACCTTGAAATTGCCTAAGTGTTGAGAGCTTGCTTCTTTCCTGCAGAGTCCATAGAAATCAACCTGTGAAACCCGTAGAACTTGGCCTGTAGAGTCCATAGATTTTCTTCCTATAGAGTCTGTAGATTCAAGCCTGAGAGTCTATAGATTCAAGCCTATAGATTCCATAGATTCAAGTCTATAGAGTCCGTAGATTTTTGGAAAAGCTTTGAAAAATGAAGAACTTGAATGTTCAGAACAATTCTTGAAAAGGGGAGAGAGGATTTTGGTCTGTTGAACCAAAATAGTTCATATGTTGTCCCAGAAATGAGTGATATTTTTGGGGGACAACAGTTGGCTCTAGTTGGGGAAGTTCCTTTAGTTGAAAAATTGGAACAACTGAGGGGAGTAGAAACTAGAATCTCCAGTGCCTTGAAGTATGCCATTGGGCTATGGAGTCATGCTACCAAAACGAAAGGCTCCAAAAAATGAAAATGAACAACACAAAGTAGAAACAAAGACTATACAAATATACATATGTACAGGTGAACTTATCTAATGTTTCAAGAAGTGAAGTGCTTTAAATGCTACCCATTGTGAGACAATGAAAATGGTGATCCGTCTTGATAAACCAATAGGAGACCATTTTGTCCCCATAATCGGTGACGGGTGAATGGAACTCTCCACCAAGAATCATATTTTCTATGCACTCCTTTTGGCTCTCTCTTCTTTCTCCATGGCAAGACGTGATATTCAATTTGAAAACCATAAATCCTTGCTCTCTTGGAAAAGATTTCCTTTTGCTGACTTTGGAGTACAACAATATGGTCCACCACCATAGCTTGTTGTTCTACTGGTCCAATCTAGCACATGCTTTGATTGTCAGCATCAAACTCCTGACAAACCATTAGCTTAGCATCTCCTTTGGTGTGAAGGAGTTTGATATCTTCATCCTGAGTAGCCTTTAATCCAAGCAATAGAGATTCGCATCCACCTATGTTGTTGGTGTTGTTAAACTACAACTTGCATGAAGGAAAAATATCTCCTTAAGGAGATATCAACACAGTCCCGGCTCTAGCATTAGTGAAAGAATTATTGCCATCAAATTCCAAGATCCAAGCATCATCAAATTTTGATCTTCTATCAAATTTCTCTTCATTAGAGATGGAAGATCCTTCTTGATTTATATTGCATCCTACCAATTCTTTCGATGTCTTGTTTGGATCAAATCCTGGATTGCCAGCTACAGGACTTTCATCAGCTGAGACATGAACATCTTCTATGGTCAAGAAGTAATTAACCCTACCTGATAGCTCAAATAGAATTTGAGCTGTAGGGGCTGATGTTTGGGTGACCACAAATTTTGCCTCAGATAGGTCCATACTTAGTTCTCCACCAATGTCCAACTGTGCAGGATTAGCTTGCAAGAATTCAAATTCAGTCATTTGAATTTTGGATTTCTTGACATGATCAATTATGTTAGATGACTGAATTGGACTAGGAAGAGAGGATGGGAGTTCATCCTTTTGGTTTTTGGGAGGGGGGAGGACTGGTCTACAAATTTGAAGTAGAAGGTGTAGAAATGTTCGATGTACTTTATTTTTTTGGAAATCACCAGGTCCTTTGACTAGAAAGGAAGAGGGGTTCTCTGCTTAGTAATTGAAATAATTAGTTGGGGTCGCTCCTCTATCTTTTCCTTATCAGCTAGTTGGGCTGACTAATTCTTGGACTAGGTGAATACTGCGTATGATCCTTCAACTACTTCACCTTCACTTCTGGGTTCATCCTGGTAATTCAGGAAACTAATGTGGGAGTCACCAACTGATTCTTCTTGATCCTCCATGAAGATATTAGCATCATTTTCTTGCTCAAACTCAGGTTGGAAAGAGAAATCATGTTTTATTTCTAGATATCCAACTGTTGAGTTGGTTGGAGGTGCTTCAAGGGCAAGGTTCCTCTGTGGGGGAGGAAGACAATTTGGCTCCCTTTGATTCCTGACAGCATTGCCTTGATATGGCTGATTCTAAAATGCCCTCCTTGGCATATCCTAATTAGGAGCAGATATTCTTTAGGCCATTTGCCTTTTCACGGCTAGTAGTTCATTTGCCAACTTTTGCACCATCTGATCCATGGTGCTTGTAGATGGATACTCAAAAGATGAAGAAGATTTACCTCTGTTAGGATCTCTCCTTATCTTTCCTACCAAGATAAGGTCATCTTCAACCTCAGTAGCCAAGTCTTGAGCAGTAGCAAGGTCTATGTGGCCAACACGCCTTAGCAAAAAACTCACTTCAGGTAGCTGTGAGTTGATGAAGAAGCATTTGAGGTTTTCAAGTGTTGGCTGAGCAATTGCAGGAATCATGTTTCTTAGCTTGTCAAACTTGGCAATGAAATCCCTCATAGGCTCATGAGGCTCTTTCTTCATCTAGGTGAGTTGGGCCAGCAAGGCATTGGCATCCTCTATAGGCTTGAACCTTGCTTCAAACTTGGCTTTTAAGGTATTCTAGTCTATCACTGATCTAGCCTGCAGATGGTAGAATCACTTTGCAACAACACCTTGTAGGGTCTCCATAAAAAGCCTAACTACCACATCTTCAAATTCCACCCCTATCATACCACAAGCTATGCTGAAGGCTATAATGTGTTCATCAGGGTGAACTCTCCCATCTCCAAAGAATTTGGGGAAGTTATTTCTTGAGCTGCATGGAAGTTCATGCAGAGGTGGAGTCAAGTTGAGTGGGCCAAATGAGTTACCCCAGGGGCCTTGAACTGCCATGATTTAATTATGAAAAATAGGGATAACAAATCTAGATGGAGTGGCCAGATTACAGAACAAAAATGGAAAAGAATTGGCCCTGCTTGAGCTTGAGGCTTCAAACTGTGCACTCTTTTCTAGTAGCTCTAGTTTTGCAATCCAGATAAAATAATGGAGATGGAGGAAAATGGTAAGGCTATAATGATAATGGGTAAGACACAGAATGGAGTTGCCAGAGTATGTAATGGATAAGGGTAGGGACTACTTCAATCTGAAACTTGAGGCTTCAGACTGCACGTTCATCCCCAGCAGAGTCGCCAAAAAGACTGTTGGGTGAATATTTTGTCGACTAGCTAACTAGTGAGCAAAATAATTCCTATCACCATAGCATAGGGAGATTGGTCATCTAGGTGTGTAGTTTTAAAACATCAATAGGGAACAAATCTCTCCTCTCATCAAAGGGAGGTTCCCTAGTAAATATACAGAGGCTATATACTATATATATATATAAGCAGAAAATAAGACACAGGGGTGGGATAAGCCATCCATCTCTCTTTTTTCAGAGATGATGTTAAAAAATAGAGGAGAAAATCTTGGTGAAAACACTGAAGGCATTTCTCTTTTTTCAAAATTGTTTTTACAAGGAACAATAGGAGTTCTTTCAAGTAGTGACAAGTAACTGGTAACCAAGGGTGTAGTAACCAGTAATCTAAGATGTAGCATAAAGTCTCTAACTTAACTACCCAAGAGTGAGATACGATGGAAAATGAGGGCACAAAGTCATCCCAAGGTCCTTTACACATAAACAAAAAATAAACACACACTAAAGACAACTATGGCAGCATAAAGTCTCCCACATTTGGCTTTAGGACACCTTCCTTGTTACTTTCACTAATTCTGCTTGCCAAATTAAATAAACAAGAACACATTTAGAAGATAGACATAAGAATAATATTCTTAAATGATACAACCCAAAATAGCACAAAGTCTGCAAACAACTTGCTTTCTCATTCAGATAAAATGAAATGAAATACAATCTGAGATCAAAGTCTCAGTATTCACCTTTCAATTAGGCAAAGTTTCACTTCTGTATTGGGAAGATCTCCTTAAAACAATACAAGAGATTACAATATATAACAGCCAAGAAATACTTGGCGCTTTGTTTCATGGAATGGCCCATGTTGTGCATTCAATGCCTTGAATGCATTTTCAATTTTGGTAGGGGGTTGCATTGAAAACAGGGTGGTTGTCTTAACTATGGCATGTCATTTCATCCCATATGTCTTCTCCTGAGTCTAGATCATCTGGTCTATCCCCTCTAACATCTACACAACTATCCATTTTGTCTTTACTCCAAGGGAGACCAATAAACCACACCTTCAATGTTTGCAAGCTAAAATATCTATATAGTGGACTGTGCCACCTATTGAAATTACTTCTGCACAGATATTTTGGGATTTTTCCTCTTTTTGCTTTTGTCTTTTCTTAGAATTTGAGCCCTCAAGGCTATATTCTTAGCTTTGCCAGCTCTTTAAGCTCCTCTTAGCGGTTCTTCCTTTTGGCCTTGATCGTAAAGCCTTTGAATGCATTTGGGTCCGGGCTTAAACCTACAAGGATCACCAGCTATTTCATTGTTTCACTTTGACATCTGTGGGCATGTCACTTTCCTCGACAATTCCTTCAGCTTTGTCGTTTGATCTTTCCCAGACAGGACCTGCCCTTCAGGGACTTGAGAAATGGTCTGCTTTGGGTCAGGGAGAGCCCCCGCAAGGGTATTTGCCCTTTGGGCAGACATCGAATGGCCTTTGAGATTCTTTCTTCTGGAGATCTTTATCCTTTATTTCCTTTAGACAAAATGTTCGAAGGAATTCCTTTAGGCAATTTGTCCGAAGGAAATCTTCCTTGCCTTGTCTTTTCACTGGGCTTTGCTTTGTTTTTCAGGTGAATTCCTTCAAACAAATTGTCTGAAGCATTTCGCTTTGTCCTTTGCCTTGTTCATTTTTTTGAAGGAATTCTCTTCGTCTGCTTTTACTCACTGCCCTCCGCAAGGGTATCTGCTTTGGGGCACTCCCTTGAACCTGTCGATTGAACCAACTTTGGTTCAATGATTCAATAGTTCAATCTTGCAGCGTTTCAAGCCATCTTTTTATCTAAGTCTTCTGATCTCTTTAAACTGATTAAACCTATTAAACCCATTGAACCCTTTGAACCAATTTGGTTCAAGGTTCAATGGTTCATTCCTTTGTTTTTTTCTATGTCCTTTGATCGCTCAAACAAAACATGTTGAACCAACCGCTCATTGAACCTATTGAACCATTAAACCTGTTGAACCTTGAACCAAAGTGGTTCAATGGTTCAACGGTTCAATGGTTCAAGCCTTCTTCTCTTTGATAAGTGTTTTGAAGCCATTGAACCTTGAAGCAGTTAAACTTTGAACCTTGACAAATGCGCTTAACTCTTGCTAATGATGTTGAACCTTTGAACCCATTGAACGAAAATGGTTCAAGGTTCAACAGTTCAATGGTTCAATCCTTGCTTAGAAGCTTGCCGATGGACATTTTGGTTGAACCTTGTCATTGAACCAACCTTGAAATTGCCTAAGTGTTGAGAGCTTGCTTCTTTTCTATAGAGTCCGTAGAAATCAACCTGCGAAGCCCATATAACTTGGCCTGTAGAGTCCGTAGATTCAAGCCTGCAGAGTCCATAGATTCAAGCCTGTAGAGTCCGTAGATTCAAGCCTGTAGAGTCTGTAGATTTTTGAAAAAGCTTTGAAAAATGAAGAACTTGAATGCTCTAAACAATTATTAAAAAGGGGAGAGAGGATTTTGGTCTGTTGAACCAAAATAGTTCATATGTTGTGATGCAAGAGCATCTACAATAGCACCATAGAGGACTAGTTGCAAATGCAAATGAAATTCTAGCATGAAAATTCAAATTTTGGTTTTCCCTCCAAATTGTGTGAGATTTCAAAATTTCACCTTAAGAGTAAATGTAATGGTAAAAATTGAAAAGTAAAAAGGTGAAAAGTGATTGTTAGATTGTCGAGGAAATAAAGGGGAAATGGTTGAAACTATTTTCAACCTTATTAAATTGTTAAAACTTAAAAACAGTCTTTTGTTTGCCTTAAGCCCAATTTGGGCGTAGAAGTTGGAAGAGAGATACTTGAAAAGAAAGAAAACAAAGAAGAATTAATTTTAAGGAAAAATAAGGAGAAGAGAAGAGAGGATGAGATGGGCATAGAAGTGAAGAAGAATAGAGAGGAAAATCCCTCTCATTCAAGGGGAAGAAGATAGAATGAAGGATAGAGAAAAGAACTAGTGAGGGAGGACCTCACTCAAGAAATGTTAAAGGAAAGAGAAGGAGTAGTAGAGAATGTTTGAAGGAGAAATCAAGGATTTGAAAGCCATGGAACATGGATATTGAATCTGGTATTAAATTGTAAGTCTTCTATTGATCTATGAAAGAAAGAATGAATGTTTTGTTTCATGTTATGGTCTCTTTATGAAATTCTAGTAACAGTCCTGTGTAAGTGTGTGTATGATGATTCTCTATGGAATATTAATAGAGAATGGTTATTTTGTATGTTGGGAGTAAGTTAAAACTGGTATTTATGTGAACAAAATGTCTTAAGAACTTTGAAAGCTAAAAGAAGCCTAAACAGGCCTAAACAAGATATTCAGGAATTTAAAAATACAGCCCACTGTCTTAAGAAAAACCCATGTGCAAATGGTTGCATGAAGTTCATAATGGTATGGAGACAGGTCTATAAGGAAATTAGAAACATAAATGAAGAATAAATAGGCTTAGAAATCCCTTTGATATCTCAAAACTCCAACTGTCAGAATTCAGGCCTGTAGGTGACAGTATGCAGGAAAAGTTAAGAGATTTGTATGTTTTGCAAGGTAAATGGATTGATAAGGCCATTTTTGATATAAGTATGGAGTGGGGAAGTCATGTAAGATAGTGACATGTTTTTAAAGCCTCTTGAAAGTCTATTAATCATTGAAATAGAAAAGAAACTAAGAACCCTGTTGACTATTATAAAAATACAGTCAAAAGACACTGAGTTGTTGAGTATTGGCAAGCGTAGAAGGTTGATATAACCTGGAGGATGATTTGAGAAGCTTTATGGAACTAATACAGACCCTATAAAATTTATTTTAACCTTTGAAACAAGCTAAAACACTCCCAGAAAAAATAATAAGCTCTCGGCCTGTGACTGTCATGGGAAAATTCTGAATTAGGTTCAAACCCTTAAAATGAGTTTTAAAGCTTGAAAACTCTTGAAAATTTGTAATTTGACCCTTAATGATGTTATAAAACTGTTGGAAGTGGTTTCAAGGTGCCAAGTATGGATAATTATGGAAAATAACAATTGCCAAGTGGATCCTAGGTGCATGTGAGATGAAGAGCATAGGCCAATATAGGAAAAGTGGATTTCTCCAAAGAAGTGCACCAATAAATGTTTGATTCACCAGTAAGAAGATAATGGGTATTTGGAATGGTTATTTTTTTGATTAGAAAGTCCATACTTTACTCTGGACAAGGTGTTTTGCATTCAAGGAGGGCTAATTAGAACAGGGCTTAAAGAAGGAAGTACAATTCCGTACAAAGTAACCTCAGAAGATTTTTCAGTATGTTATAGAAGGGTTTAATGGGTATCCAGAAATGGTTTTAATTTAATGATTGAGTTAACTTGTAAAGAGTTATGGCCAAAAATTAGGGTAAATAGGGATAGAAGGAATGATTGTATTAAATAGGCCTGTATAAAAAGTTAGTTCAAAATCTGATGGTTACAGAGCTATGTAAGGACAGGTTTCATCATTTGGTATCAGAGCTTAAAGCTCTTGGGAATTGGTAACTTGTTGTGGGTTGTGATTTCTAATGAGTTGTTACAGGATTTGGTAAGAGGATCAGTAGGACAAGCACTAGAAGACCCTGGGGAGAAAAGGTATGAATAATTTTGCTATTTGATTTGAGTTATTGTGTTGAGAAGAAATCAAGTGAAGGAGTTCTAGGTTCAAGGCAGCCAAGCCATTGAGGCTTAAGAAGAGAAGAAGCCAAGGAAGGCTTAGTGAAGATCCAAGAAGAAGCTTGGATAGTTTGCCAAAAGACTAAGGTGAAATAGACTTAGGTGAGGTAAAGGATGGAGTTTGAAGCTTGGAGAAGCTTTAGAAGGAGAGCATAGTGGATGCTCAAGAAGAAGATTCAAAGAAAGGTAAGCTTGGATTCATGATTTGTATTTGTTGAAGTGTTGTATAAAGAATTGCTGCAGGATTGAGAGAAGGATCAAAAGACTAGGATGGAAAAGGCCTAGGTGAGATCAAGGAGATTGTCAAAAGACCAGTCAAGGAGAAAGGCTTGGGTGAGACAAGGGATCAAGAGACCAAGGTGAAAAATACTTGGGTGAAGATCTCAGAGATGGAATTGTTGTTGAAGGCACTGCAGAGCAGCAAGGTACATGAGGGCATCAAGAAGAAAGCAAGCGTCAAAGGTATGAACAGTTTTGTAATTGATAAAGAGATTTCTAATTTGAAGAGAGATTTAGCCAAGTTTGCAGATAGATATGAGTCTTGCATGCAGATGGACAAACAAGCATGGGTATGGACAATGAGGAAGAGGTTGAAGTGGCCAATAGATCACCTAAGGAAAAGAAGAAGGCAAAAGAAGATTGCCATGAAAAGAGAAGCCCATAGAGGCTTGAAGAAGATAAGAAGGTTGCCAAGTGAGCAACAAGAAGGAGAAGTTGTGAAGAAGGTTCTCATTGTGGAGAACAAGAGAAGAGAAGAAAGAAAAGATGAAGTGCCAGGAAGAGCACTTGAGAAGATGAGAGAGCTGATGAAGAGAGCACTCATAGGGACCTTGTGGTCTCTTGATTTTATCTCTAATGTTGTTTTTGCATGGGTAATTGCAGGTATGAGCAGCCTTATGAAGGTCAAGAGAAGGGCCTTGGAGAGTGAAGAGATTGGTGCAAGAGAAGACACCAAGTACACAAGGGAATATGTAAGAGGAAAGAGAAGTAAGTTTATTACTGTTGATAAAGAAGAAGAGATGCATTGGTTAATGCATAAGAAAGGTATTGATGATTCCACACAAGCAAGAGAAGAGATGGAAGATGAAGCTAAATTCCATGATGCCATTGAAAGCCAAGAAGAAGAAAGAGAGCAGCCAAGCATAAAGAAAGAAGAAAGTACAAATAATCAAGAAGTTATGCAAGTCAAAGAATTAATGGAGCAGCCCATTAAGGAGGTAAAGGTGAGTTCAAAAACTGATTTGTCTTATAAGCATGAAATTGTTGATATGCATGTTAGAGAAGCAAAGAGAAAGGTGAAGTTTCCAATTAACCATGGATATGTGAGGCCTAAATGGTGGATGAAGAAAACTCCCAAGCAAGAGGAGGTGCTGGTAAAAGAGCAAGGATGCAAGATGCCTACATGGCTTGAGAAGAGAAATGGTAAGAAGGAGAAACAAGTATGGGTGCCTAAGAAGGCAAAGAGAAAAGATGTGAGTATTGAGACAGCAACACCAAGAAGTCAATGGAAGAGGATTGAAGGTGATTCCATCAGCTAAGAGAATGAAGGAGAGATGGTGAGTATGGAAGAAGCATTCCATGAAGACAGGACGCTTGAGAGGTATACCAAAGAGGTAAAAGGTAAACAATTGGTTTATGATGATGTGTTTGAATTATTTAATGATCCTTTCATGAGAAATGAGGAATGGAAAATGTCTATGAAAACTAATGTACAGTAAGGAGAGAGTTTCAAGAGGATGGAAAATGAATTGAGGCAAGAACGAACAAGATGGCTTCAAGCAGAGATTGAAGAAAGCAAGGAGACAAAAGGTAAGGACACTACAATTATATTTGATGAGTATATTGATGTTGATGAAAAAGTTAGTTTATGTGAAGATAAGCTAAGAAACGATGAGATAAGAGGTAAAGGTCAAGTAATCCTTGTGAGTGATCAGCCCAAGTTTGATGAAGAAAATAGTGAGATAGATGAGATCTTACTAAAGGAAGAGTTGAAGATGTTGGAGGAGCTGTTTGGTAATTCAAGAGAAATGAAGGAAGGTACAAGCCATGATGAAGACAGCATTGGGAAGAGTGAAACAAGAAAAGAGTAGAAGAGTGAAGAGACAAAGGCAGTTTTGGTCAAGGAACAAGAGCATGGAGACAGCCAAGAGGCTTCATGGCCTAAAGATTTTGATTTTAAGGTGGCTTTTGATGTTTTGTATGCAGGTATGAAGGTTGCTGAAGTAAATGACATCCATGAGTCCTTGGAGAAGCTCATGGAACAAGAGGAACAACAAGAAGAACTAGAAGACATATATGAAGAAGAAGAAGCGTGGAAGTGGGAGATGGCAGCTGAGAAAGAGATGAGGAGAAGAATATACCAGAAGAGGAAGAACAGCAAGATGAAAGACAAAGACTATTTCAAACAAAGACAAGCATTGACAACAAGACCTTGGATCCAGGTATACGAGTGAAGGCTAAAGCATGGAGGAAGCATGAAATTTGAACTAAGGTTCAAATATTTTCTAGAGGGAGAGTATGATGCAGGAGCATCTACAATAGCACCATGGAGGACTAGTTGCAAATGCAAATGCAATTCTAGCATGAAAATTCAAATTTTGGTTTTCCCTCCAAATTGTGTGAGATTTCAAAATTTCACCTTAAGAGTAAATATAATGGTAAAAAATGAAAAGTAAAAAGGTGAAAAGTGATTGTCAGATTGTTGAGGAAATAAAGGGGAAATGGTTGAAACTATTTTCAACCTTAGTAAATTGTTAAAACTTAAAAACAGTCTTTTGTTTGCCTTAAGCCCAATTTGGGCGTAGAAGTTGGAAGAGAGATACTTGAAAAGAAAGAAAACAAATAAGAATTAATTTTTAAGGAAAAATAAGGAGAAGAGAAGAGAGGATGAGAGGGGCATAGAAGTGAAGAAGAACAGAGAGGAAAAGCCCTTTCATTCAAGGGGAAGAAGATAGAATGAAGGATAGAGAAAAGAACTAGTGAGGGAGGACCTCACTCAAGAAATGTTAAAGGAAAGAGAAGGAGCAGTAGAGAATCTTTGAAGGAGAAATAAAGGATTTGAAAGACATGGAACATGGAGATTGAATCTGGTATTAAATTGTAAGTCTTCTATTGATCTATGAAAGAAAGAATGAA